>OX411310.1:56430282-56450753 GCA_948150685.1 Rhaphigaster nebulosa | reverse complement strand
CGGCCCCCAGCAATGAAAAAAATCACGCAAGAACTCTGTCAGTCTAACTTATTTTCCTTAAGATATAATCCAATAATAGGTTAGCCCCATCGTCTAATGTCTAAAGATTATGTTATAAATACTTAAAATACAATTGTGTATTCCTTACAATGTAACATGGTTAAAGCAAAATTAGAAAAATAAGCGTGAAAAAAAACATTAAAATATAAGAGACATGTTTTTTAATAATTTTTTATTTTTATTTTTGGTCGATTGCAGTGGTTCATTATTGAAAATATAATAATAAACCAAAATCGTGGTCTCTGAAACGGCTTTAGATGTACAATGTAACATAACATAAGAAACTTACGCACTAAAGTAACACCAGAAAAGTACGGAATCTTTCAGATAATCCAGAACTGCATTATTAAAATATCAAATTTTAAAACGAGAAAAATTATTTTTTATTTTTATTACAAATTATTCGGAATGAAAATTGAACCAGACTATAGACGGGTATCTATGTTTTTGTGATGGGCATACCATAGATATGCCAAAGTCGCATATTCGCTCTGTTTCAACACTTAAAGGAAAGAATGTAATTCAGTTTTCTAAAATCGTATATGTAACTAACTCATTATCAGTTAAAATGTAAATCGTAAAAGAGTAAAACCTTTGATCAACTGATTCTTGATTAAAATATCAGTACTTGATCAAATCAATCTTCCTTGCGATAATGGTTGACAAAATTAGTAATTTTCAAATGTTTGAAACCTAGTTTAATTTCGACAAGAATGTAGATCCATAATACGGTTTAAGACAGAAATCCGTGAAGGAATATAATGTATAATCATTTTTTGTAAGTATAAACATTTGCCCAAAAAATCCAGTTTAGAAAGGTCCTCTTCTGTGACAATGATCCATCTAAAATGACACTATGGAAGGATAGGTCATTCAACTTTTCAAGTTGCATCACCACATTTGGTATCTGTGCCTAATCTCTGTAACGTTCAATGAGGAATGGTCCAGCGAAATTCTTCGTGTTCGGAGCTCAGGACTAGATTTCACCTTGTGTTGAAGATAGCGAAATTTCAATTTCTTCGAAATTAAAGGACGGTCTGACACATATAGATATTGTTCGTTAGAATTTCGAGCAGCGACGATCCGTAAAAAAGGTTCAACCTCGTATCTCCTTTCTTCACCGCAGTCATTCGTAGGACCACTTCAGTATTAGATGTCCATCAGCTAGGATCTCAGGGGAGGGAGGAGTTTGTAAGTAATATATTATTATATATTATTAAAAATCTTTAAATTTTTTACATGATTAATGAACACGTTTATCTAAAACATCGAATCTTATCGAACTTAACTTATATAAGTTACTGGTTACACATCTATAAATATTTTACATGTTATCATTCCTAGATAGTTTTATTAAAATGAAAACAACATAACATTTTCAAATAAATGAAAATACAAATGGCGATAAAGTAACTATAATAAATAAACGGTAGTCATATTAAACTAGGTTAATCGAACTTATAATTTTTTTTGGACAACCTTTCAATTCCGTAATTTAGCTTATTGTTTAGTTTGTTCTTTAAATTAGTAATTGTTTTTACTATATGCTAAGTGAAATTTTGATATTTTTCAATAAAAATTCATTAAAAAATTGTTAATTTTTTATTTGTTTTTATTATTACAATATCTTTTAATTTAGAAAAGTGAAAATTTTACTTTCCTCGTTTGAAAATGCACGTCAGCAACGTGAAATCATATATATATATATATATATATATATATATATATATATATATATATATATATATATATATATATATATATACTTCTAATAACCTGTTTTTTAACAATATCCACAGATATGACAGTGAAAATTTACTGAGAGTTTGTAATTTTTAAAGCCGTTGGTAATTTATAAGTTACGTGGTTATTCTTCAAGGAAACCTATACAAAACCCTAATTATTTTAAAAAATTAAATAATAAAATCAGAAATCAGGTTAATTATTTATACATTATGCTGGTTTAAGAAATTCATAATTACTGAGCAAGATGCCAAAATGAACAAGATATTACAAAAAACAAAGTCAGAAGACTACAAACAATAATATAGCCATGATAAACGAATGGTAGTCGGATCTGAGGGGAATAGCAAAGGGGCACTTGCCTCGGGCGGCAGTATTTTTAGAGGGCGGCAAATTTCGAACGAAGTTTTATTTTTAGAATATGCAAAGAAATATTTATTTCTGCTTTTTGATTTTTTTTACCTTAATTCATTCAATAAAATGTGTTAATGCTATTTATTTAGAAATATATTACCTAAAATATTATTGTTGACTTTTATTGTGAGCGGGGGGGAGGAGGGGGAGGGGAGAGGGTGAAAGAAGGGGCGTCAAAATTAAGCATGCCCCTTTTCAAAAATCCTAGTTCCGATCCTAATGGTGATCAAAAACAACTTAATAAATACAATATAAATTTATTATTAATCTGGGCAACGATTCAAAGTTCAACATTCCATAATTTGGCTTATTTTTTAGTCTGTTCTTGAATTTGTATTTTTTTTGTTTATCATATTTTAATTTTAAAGAGTGAAAATTTAACGGGAGTTCGTAATGCTTAATTTTTAGCTATAAAAAATTTTGAATCCATTAAAATTAATAAATAAATTTATTGAAAAATATCAGTAAAATTCCCAATAATTTATTTAATTTTCAAGGTCATTGGTAATTTATAAGTTATATGGATATTTCTCAAAGAAACACACAAAAAAAAATCTTAATAGTAATTATTTCTAAGAATTAATGAATAAACTGAGAATACTGGTTAATTATTTATGCATTATGCAGGTTTAGAAAAATTCATATTTATTGAGCAAGATGCCACATCCTACAAAAAATGAAGGCAGAAGACATGAGGCAATAAAGTAACCATGATAATAAATAAATGGTGGTATTAAACAACTAGATAAATCAAAATTTATTATTTTTGTGGCCAACGATTCAGTTTCACATTGCAGAATACATCCTAAAACTTATGAACTATAGTATATGGTATTTATGAAACTCTCACTTGACAACTCAACAATAAAAAAAAAAAAAAAAAAAAAAAGAAAAATACTATTTCTCAATTTTTAGTTTATTTTTAAAACAGGCAAATAACATTGGTAAATTATATATTAAATGGAACTATATAATTTATAGGTACTTTAAATCTCTAAGGAACTGCAGGGTAAAAAGGTTATTCCTAATTTTTTAGTTGAATTAAAGTTAGAAATCATGTCAAAAAACATTTTGAAATAGATTTTCAAGAATTTCAAATTTATTGACAAGCATACCACACTTATTACAACAAAAAATAAAGAGAAAAAAAACTACATGATGTACCTACTTTACGCCAATTAATTGATTTTTAAGTTTAAGTATGTGTATATTTTTAAGACATCAGAATAAGTACCAAACTTCAATTAATGGATTTTATCCGTAGGCTAGATTAAATGAATGCTGAGTAGCATGGGTATCTCAGTAGACGGACAAACTTAATATATGTTTTGTATATAAACATCAATTAAAACGTAATTTAAAAAAAAATAAGATATTAATCTATGACTATAGGAAAATAATTATATACCTATTTCTATTAAATCTGTGCGTCTATCTACCTATAGAATAGGTAAAACAAATTAAATTTAAATGCAATTGTAGCCAGGTATTATAAAAGAGACCCAGTTTGACTGAATTGAAAACCAATTCACTATGCGGCTTTAAGTGGTTTATGTTGTTCAACCATTTCTAGATGCAATAGAAAACGGCTTTAGCTGGGAAAATAAAATGAAGTACAGTAGAACTTCTTTTAAACGGACATCACTAGGGATTGATAATTTGTCCGTTTATGAGAAAAAGAGTTTTTAAAAAACGAGCCTGACTAAAATCAAAAACAGCTTGCGAAATAAATATTAAGTTAAACTTGGAAAATGCAGCTAACTATCTTAAAAGACTTTGTGGTTATTTAATTTTAACAGATTTAATTTTGTTCTTAAATAACCCATGGAAGCTTTGAATTCGTGCATACATACATAATAACTAACTGTTTATTTATACAGCTTTGTAATTTTTTTCTTGAATGTTTTTTAATGTACTGATACAATGACGCAAGTATAATTTTTTCTTGAAATGGCTTAATACATCTTAAAATATAAAAACACCATTAAATGATAAATTTAACAATATACATATTCACTCAAAATATGGATGATAATATTTTATTTTCTGTACAATTTGTATCCAATTTTTCACAAACCATTTTTTAAAGATCTTTAAAGGCGCCTGCTCAATAATTCATTACTTTATGAATTCCTCTCTGAAGGTGCGATATGCACCACAATATATAATAAATTTACAAGTTCAAAAATCAATTTTCTTTTTAATAGGAATTATTTGTTTCTTATTATCCGATATTTATAAATTATTTATTAAATCGTAACTATATAAAACGTAAATTTCCTGGAAATATGTTTTGTGACGGTAATTTACTGGTAAATGTCTTTGACCTGCTTATGCACTCCAAATGTGGCAGGAATTGTGGGCTACTGGGGGACGGGTTTTTCCAAGTTCCCAGAATTGTATCTAGAGAAAAGAAATATATGTTGTAATACACATTTAATCTCTCTCTCTCTCTCTCTCTCTCTCTCTCTCTCTATATATATATATATATATATATATATATATATATATATATATATATATATATATATATATATATATATATTTTCTGTTGGCACTATAGACCATGCAGATCTTTAGCCGCGCGATGTGGTCTTCTTTCAGACATTTTCTTTCTTGCGGGAGCTCAGAGAGCCTGGAAGGGGTCACCCAACCTCACGTTGCTGCGAACCATGGTTTCTATGGTGCAGCGGCAGACTGCCCATTGCTCCATAGCCAGTCCCTTTGGGGCCATTTCGGCAGTGTCCTTCCTACCGACTCTCTCTTGTTCAAGGACAGTGACAAATTGGTCTAGACCAATTTGGTTTCCAATCCAATTAAACATTTTTATTATTTGTTTTAAGTTAAAATTGAGTGTAAAATACTGGGTTTCTTCCCCATTTTTGAGATGAACAATTCTGCAGCAGGAAAATAGGATATAAGTTGAGTAGGTTTTGCCGCTTAAAATGTAAAAACTGTCGATTTCCAATGCTTTATCTAGTGATGTTGTCACGGAACTCGAAGAAATCTCTTGGAAACTAGTTACCTGCTGAAAGAAAACTACATATAATAACGGAATGAGACCTCCAGAAACAAGAGTATGTGTGTGTGTCAATAGATGGATGTCGCGACGCCGAGTGTCATTTTTGAGCTACTGCAATCTTCGGAAACTAGTAACCAAAGTTGACGATCACTTTTTGAGCCACCAATTTATAGTTTGATAGGCATACAAGGAAGTGATGTGTTGTCCACATCAGATATTTTTATATTTTTTAATTATTACCGTGGGTCGATATCATCGGGTAGCATATAGTTTTGGTATAATAAACTTATGACGGATGCTGATTCATCATCCTAAGGCGTCTATGGCTAGTCTCTATTGCTTTGGAAGGGAGGTGGCCGTGACTTAATCTGATCCGAAGATTCATGCCGAGAACAAGAAAATTCTATGAAGGAGTATTTTATGGCAAGAACGTTTGCAATGATCGGCATGATGAGATAATTAGGCGAAGGTTAAACTTCCCTTAGTCTTAAAGAAACGATGCTGTAAAACATAAAACATTATGACTGCTGTAAGACTATTTGGAAGGAGAAAGAATTGAAAGGCAGATTTCACCATCAACTGTATGTACCTGAGATTGAATGGTCAGGACAAGGGCTTGATCAGTTGAATGGTTGAGGATAGGGTAAATCTTTAGGGAGACTGACGGGTTTTGTATAGCTAGGATCAAGTTGTATCCTAAATATACCACCAAAGTATTTGCAGACCTGTGGTACTACTCAGCAATGATAAGGTACCCAATTATCTCCATAGTGGTTGACTTCTAATGCTCTCTCTCGATTCTCTCTTCATTCTCTCTGCCTGGCTTTTGTCTTATAGTCCTGGAGCGATAGTTTATTTTTTATAATAAATTTTCGATTGACTTTCTCTTTAGGAGAAAAATAGAAGAAACAAATTGTATAAGTTTTAGATAAAATCGGTATGTAGCAGCCTGGCGAAAAAAATCATAAACATGCCGAAAAGTGGTTTTTTCACATTTAAGATGTGAATTTTTTTTGTTAAGAAAAATAAAAAATAGTTCGCAATAGCGTTTAAAGAGACGAAAAAAATGAGTTTTAAACAATCGAAGTCAGTCAAGTCAGTTTTGGGCCTTAAATTATGGCTTGATGAGTTCCTTTACAACCCTATTCATGATATATTTGTGAGGTTCTATTTAATTCCTAACCTAAAAAACGTGTTTGAACATAGGGATCTTTCTTGCTCCGACCGCTAGAGGCAAGGTAGCGGAGGGGAAGTGCCAAAGGGCGTGGAAAGGCTCTCTGACTGTCGGACATCGATAACTGGAAAGTGGTAGAGAGAGCCTTTCCCCTTCGTCACTTTTCCTCCGTTACCTCGCCTCGAGCAGCCGGAGCAAGAAAGATTCCTATGTTCAAACACATTTTTTAGATATTTAATCAAGCCTCACATATATTTCATGAAAATAGTGCTGTAGAGAAACTCCTCATGTACAAATAGCGCTTTAAAAACTCGCTCTAGGACCATTTTGGCGCTTGTTCAAATATTTTTTTCGAAAATACCTGTTTTCACATTTTCTAAATTTCCGGAAGAAATGATAATTTTTTTTTGCATAAAATTTTATTATAGATAGGCTTTGAAGAAAGCCATAATTTAAGGCCTAATACAAAGTCCCTGCGACAATTGTAAGCCCTAAAATAAAATGCCTTTATTTCGCGGTTTTTAATATTTTTTTCCGAAAAAAAAAATGTTTGCATCTTAAACTTGTTTTCTCTATCGCGCCTGGACTATTAATTCACTCACTCCTGATGAAATAATCATAACATGCTTAAAAGGTATAACAAGTTCAGTGTTCAGAATTGAATTGGACAGGAGTGCTTAATCCTGACCCATGTACCCTGCCAGTCACAGACCCAGAAAGCAGCAGGGTTTTCTTAGTGTTGTATACAATTTAAATAAAATATAAACAGGTTTATTAAATGAAATGCCTTCCCTGAACAGTTATCATGATAATCTTTATGCTTCGATGTAATATTCATCAGCAAATGATGAACAGTAATGGTGATCCGGTTGTTGATTATAGGTGGCCACCCAATGTGGGCTATCGGGAGGTCGGGTCAGATATGTGGGCTCGCCTGTAGATATATTATCCCCTATCACCTCTTATACAATAATCTTTGGTTATCGTAAACATCTTAGACCATCACTCCTTCGGTTCGTGGGGGACATACGAGCGAGATAGTCTCGTACTGGTCAATATTTTCCCAAAACTCAATCAAACAAATACTAGGTTGTTACAAAAGAATTTGTGCATTAATTCATTGCTGACACTACAGTCTCCATTTGAATCCTTATTCAACACTGATGTAAGCAATGCATATATCGTTGTTTACTTTGGCTAATCCTTTATTTAATTGTGTATACCAACTGTCTCTATCTTTTACTTTTCATTTTATGAATTTCGCTGATAATGCTGAAAGGAAAAATTGTCATTCGTGGTTTTCTGAAGGCACTACTGGAAAAAAGGTTTCAGTGCGAAGGCAGCTGCTGAGGAAATTTGTGCGGTGGAAGGTGAAAATGTGGTGCATCGTAATACAGTAGCGTTTTGGCTCAGGCGGTTCAATTCCGGGAACAACAGCCTTCAAGGTAATGGTTTGTGTTTGGTGGAATTATAAGGATGTGTTGCACTTTGATCTGGTTCCAGATGGCTGGACTACTGACGTTTAGCTTTCTTATGAACAACTCAAAAGAGCGTATAGGAGTTTTAAAAGAGGAGTCCCCTGCCTTGGTCAATCATATTAAAACGATGCTTCAGCATGACAATGTTCCTGCCCGTCGCTCACTCTTAATCAAAGAAAGATTCTCAGAAATGGAGGGTGTTAGAATCTTACCTCATCCCCCTTACAGCCCTGACATTGCACTGTTTCGGCTATGGTCTTTTACGGTCAATGTCCGTATTTAAATTTTTTGAAAGGCTTAGCACTTCAGAAACAACAGGAATGTCAAACCAGAATGTGAGGAGTTTTCCGCCTTGAAAACCAAGGACAATCAAATTCAACATCGGGTAAAAAGATGGGTTAAAGTAATTGGCAATGATGGCCTATATTTTGAAGAATAATTTTAATTTGTATATTTTATAATAAAACTTATTCTATGCACAAAGACTTTTGTAACAACCTAGTAGTATAAAAGTGTAACCAACTGTGCTAGCCAACATATTTACCCTTAGAAGGCTGAAGAGGAGCTGGGTGAGGGATCTCCTCTTCTAAGAATTAATGTTGATTTCACGCCAGGAGGTTGCCTCTACGCTATGTCCTTTTGTTTATATTCATCCGGATCGCTGGTTGTAAACACCATTACTGGTCAAGTATGAATAAAGATTTGAAATTAGAAATTAATGCTTTATACAAATGAAAAACTTCACAAAATATAGAAATTAATGTTTTATCACTTGAAACCATTGATCAACAATTCGATACTCCTCCCAAAATTCAATCATTGAGAAAAGTTTCGTAAACGAAATTTTCTTTTGAAGGTCATCTCACCCCCTTCAAAACAAACCTGTCAGACCCGTGTAAAGCCCTTGTCTTCCCCCTCCACTTCTCTAATTCAACTTCGTTTTTGGCCTTCAATCTTTATTTATAACATTGGCGTGAAATCGCTCGAATTTTAAAAAATAAATCCTCCGTTTCGTAAATACAAAGAGGAAATGATTTAGAATTAATAAACAAAGCAATTTTTAATAAACTGAAAACTTTTACGGATTGAAAGGGTAAAACGCACACACTTTGTTTACATTCTTAAATGTTTAAATTCTTCGTTACGCTCTACAATGTTTTTCTCTAGCATTTTTCTCCCAGACCAACTGTTATACCGTAAAATGCATTTGAGCCATCTTAAAATTATGTCAAAATCTACTTCATGAGCCAGTTGATCTAAAAATTTTAGAGCACCGCGGTTAGAAATTAGTGTTGGAAAGCTGGAATTGGTTTTAAACTGTCCATTAGACGTCAGATTAATTAATGCAGAGATCGATAAAAGAATAATGTCAGGTAACCGCGCCTATTACGCCAATATTAAACTTTTCCGTTCTTCCTTATTGTCACAAAAAACAAAAATAAATTTGTACAAAAGGTTAGTGAGACCGGTTGTGACATATACTTCGGAAACATGGAACCTATCCAGTGTCACTAATAAAATGTTAAGGATATTTGAAAGGAAAGTGCTCAGGAAAATTTATGGGCCTGTTCTAGACGAGGGGGAATGGCGAATAAGAAAAAACATTGTGCTGTATGAGCTGTGTTGAAAGTTATTATATAAAAACCTACATTTTTCGGAGTTCTTAAAGAATTACAAATTACAAATATTAATGAATTAGTATTTTTTAAAATTCGGAACAGGTACTGAGATACGGGGCCGTACAAATGTTCAAAATGTCAACAAAACGCAAAAAATAAGATATTCAGCGGTTTCGCCTTAATAACTATTTTTTAGCAAAATGCATAATAACTAATCTTGTAGAGAATTGCATATTCTACTATATTCATGCAATATATTTGTAATTACTCTTAAAAGATGCCAAGAAATATTAATATAACAATTTAAGAGAAAGTGGACCTTATTCAGATTTTTCTCGATAACTCGCTTACTATCCATTTTAGATAAATCTTTGACATGACCAATTTTAAAGAACGTTAAATTTCCATACATAAGCGTGAGATGTATAGTGGTGTAATATCATTAAGCGATGCATTAAAATTAAATTAAATTGAGTGGAAATAAAACTAAAATAAAACTAAGCCTTAATAAAAAAAAAAACAGTGTATTTATTTGCGACGGCTCTTGGCTCTCTTGCAATATATTTTATTTCCAAGGATTCTAGAATCCATTTAAAAATACACCTCCTCTGTATTGACTGTTTTCAAGTCTTTGTCAAATTAAAATCTCCTATTTCTATTTGTCTCCTCAAACTCAAAGCATTTCATAATATTGTTTTCGTTAATTTCAGAATATAATCCAACCTGTTATTGATGTTCAAGTCTGATGTAGAAGTGGTAAAATTATGGCTAATACAACTGCAATGACATTTTATATAATGCCAGGGCAATTAGGCTAATCAAAACAAATTAGTTTGGAGAACTGTAAATTTGAGAAGTAATTACTTTCCTTTGAAATTTGAGTTCCTCCAGGCTAAAGTATAGATCTGAGGTATACTGTATAATTTTCACCTAGGATCAGTTTTCTATTTCCAAATTCAGGCAACAGGAAATTGTTCGGTGAATGAATGTTTAAATTAAACTGAGTATTAAGAAAAATTTAGATGTACATATCTTCTAAATGTTTGAATAAAATACTTGCCCATAGTGAAAATTATTAGGTAAACCTCAGATCTATCTATCAATACATGTATATGTATACACATATATTATATGTAATAATAAAAGCCTTAGCGAACCCGAAGGTTCGATGCCGATACCATTAGTCTTTGTTTTCAAGCCTCGGTCCACCGACTACAGTCAATAAGATCACCCTTAACGCAATCATCCCATCTTCGTTTATAATTTTATTTTCATTATTAATTGATTGATTTTTTCATATTGTATTTTAAATCTGTTAATTTAGAACCCACAGCCCTACAAATTAATCTTATTTAAGACTCTCATTAATCACACGAAATTATAAATAATAATTAAAAAAAGAAATTAACAATATTTGTAAAAAGCAATTATTTTAAGAACACGTGTTTATATATATATTGTATATTATATTATAAATATATTTTATGTATATATATATATATATATATATATATATATATATATATATATATATATATATATATATATACATAAAATATATTTATAATATAATATACAATATAATTTGATAGCCTTAACACCTTGATAACACTAATATTAAACCGAGCCGATTTATACTACATTTTTTATAGACAGTGGTCTTGAAACTAGTTTAAATTCCTCACTTGTTTATGAAATCAAAAATATGTATGGAAAGTATAAATTCATTCCCTCTTTTTGATGTTACATCAGTCTTTTGATTTTATTTAGAACGAATCTAATTTTTTCAATGTTTTTTCAATTTTAATTTGGCTAGTCATTTGTTAATGTCACATCGTAATCGCGACTCCTTTATATCATTAGTAGCACAAATATGTTATTACATAATTAATAGGCTATTTCACTCATCGTTATCGCCATAAAAACAAATGAAATAAAAACAAAATTTTAAGATATTATTTTAATTTAAAATAACTTAACTTCAATAAATTTATCCCAAAGCCCAAAGAGGCCTCTTTTTTTTTTTTTATCTCTGTTTGAAGAAACTGTTTGGCTTTATACCATTAAACTCGAGAAATTAAAATTTCATCTCGTTTTCATTTTAGAATATTATGTTTTTTTAATAATGCGTTAAAATAACTGTGTATGCAGTTTGAAACGCCAGATTATCATTCTCTGTTTCGTTGTAGAACTTAAATTTTCAGATTGCGTAATGTAACATGTTCGTCAGTTTTAAAAAATAAATTACTTTGGTATCACATTCACCATATTCACCTCATGTGTCTCCAACTGACGGCCATTTTTCACAACTCGACGCATATTTAAAATAAACAAATATTCCAAAATGAAAACGAGGTAAATTTCCCCATTTTTCGAGTTTGTTGATTCGAAGCCAAAAAGTTTCTTCCAACAAGAGACTTTGTTAGACGTTTATAGAAATGTAATAAAGCTAACAGAAGTTATTTTGAATAATAATATTTCGTCAGAGTTTGTTTTTCTTTCATTTTCCCCGTACTCTAGGATCGGATATTTCATATGTTCCAAACAATTTAGTTTTTTCATTACGTAAATAAATATTAAATATAAAAAATATGGTCAATCTGGGGTGGATATTTTTTATATTTCCCTACTCTTCGGGGAAATACACAACACGTTTACCTAATTTCCAGTTTGAACAATGAGATTTTCATTTTGAATCTAACTGGCATTATTTAGATCGCTTTGTCGTAAAAAGTTTCCAGCATGTTTGGCTGTAAACATGTTTACGACACTGACACCACATTAATAACTGGATCTCCATTTACCTAGATCTTATATCAGGAGCTTGAATTGGAAGGTTGAAAGGAGAAAGGGATACTGTAAGGAAATCTGTTTTTATAGATTCATTTATATTTAATAACAGTGATGTTATTATGTTACAGCCCAATCATGTTTTAAAAATTATGTTTTATAGTAATTAAATATAGTATTTCCACATTATTGCATATTCGCCCTTAGTATCCTTTGCTTCTCCAACTTCGAATGCAAGTTCACTTTCAGATTCATCCTTCCTCTCATAATATATTCATTATTTATTTATTTTTTTATTTTATTATTTATTTTATTGTTTTTTAAAACTATTTTTATTGATTAATTATACATCCTGTCTCAGTAAGGACAATGGTAATTGCGGCATACTTATGTACACAATTAACAAACTGTATCTTGGAGGACCCCGAAGCCAGGCTTATCCCCTGGTTATGGATGTAGATGCAGGATTCCAGAATATCCCAGTGCTACTCGCTCGATCACGCATTGAAAGCCAGTGGACTGAGCGATTCGTCGGTGTGATTTAGAAGATCATTTGCGTTCAAAAGGCGAATTCATGGAAGTCATTTAAGGATTTCTTAAAAGAGGGATGAAATGGTATACGAGATATGTAAGCAGTGATATTAGAGAAGTAACAAGGAGTTTAATTCGGAGGGAGAGGATGTCAACAAACTGGTTTGACCTGTGGCATTTGATGGAGGAGGGGTATGAGAAGTTCGATATTGAAAGGATTGTTAGGGGTCAGATAAATTTTGAGGAATAGGTTGTTGAGGTTGGGGTTGGGGATGTTGAAGTATTTGTTGTTCCGGCAGAGACTCACATGAGACTCAGTTGAGCGAATGATACTTCCGAGTCCACGACTTTAGAAGGTTCTCTTCTTGGTCTGATTGTTCTAATCGTTTGATCTTGGCACCGAGTTTTCTGAAATCTCGATTAAAGATTCATATAAATCTGGTAGCCATTGTGGTTAGAGGTGGTGAAAAGAGATTCTTCAAACATTCCTTGTGAAGTCCCTGGCTGAGGTTTTTGTTTAGCAAGTGAAGCCCGAGGTGTCGAACCTACAGATTTCGTTCTTTTAGTCGACGCCTTACCAGATATTACATGGTGGAAGTATCGCATATTTCATTGAAGAACAAAAAAAATAAAAGAACAATAATAATTACAAGGGAGAAAAAAAAGTCTGTTTGAACTTGAATTTGTTTCTAAGACGGGCCTAGATCGGACCCTCTCGAGGATGGAGTCGAACTGAAGTCAGCTGGCCGAAGTAAGACACGTCACCAGGTATTGTGATAAGGCTCTAGACATTGGTTTCACTTTTCCCTTCCATACACAGTAGATCAAAACAGCAATCACTTTAGCTGCGATCTCGTCAGGTTTCATGTAAAAAAATCACTCAAACTTCTTCGAAAAAACGAAAAACTGTGAGTGACGATATGAAGACTGGCCATTGAAATCTAGCGCTTTTGTAGAACTAATGATCCAATAATAAATAATAAAAAAAAAAAATAGTGATGATATAATTGACGCAAGTATAAATATATCCTAGCATAAGCTGCTTGGAGGTCACTTATTGCTGTGTGTTGTTCTGCCGGCTGATGACACTCCTAATCTTAGTTCTGCGTCAAATCTGCATCCAGATTGGCTTCAGGGGCCTGAGATTGGAGTCAGCATTAATTAAGACCGACTCAGTCGTCTCAGCTTACCTGCGATATCAATCAGAGGATATTAATAATTTAACTAATAATTGCGATGCACCATTTAACTTTCTTAACTAATTTTACTGAATCCTCGATGACACATATCTGAGATTTAATTGATTAATTGTACCATTATGAGGTAAGAAAAAAACATAAATTTTGTTCAGAACAAAAAATTGGGGAGGAGGGGGAGGGAATATATATAAAATAATAATAAAGGAGTATATGTATATATATATATATATATATATATATATATATATATATATATATATATATATATATATACATACGGGAGCGGAGTAGCTCAGTGGTAAGGCACTAAGTTACAATGCTCCCGGTCTCGGGTTCGAGACCGGCTGTGGCAGATAATTATTTATTCTGTTATCAGCCGTGGGTCAACCCTGTGGGATCGGGAGACCCTCCTGGGGACCATCCAGCCTCTATAAAATTGGTACCCTTACTTGGGAGAAAAACCTGGCGGTTGAGCGTGATCTCGGCCAAATCACCTCCTTGCACAACCGTTGGCCTAGAGACAGTACGGTCCTTAACAAGTACTGAACCCAAGACCCTCCATGGGTTGTAGTGGTACAGGTTTTTTTTATATATATATATATATATATATATATATATATATATATATATATACACATACATACATTCAGGGTGTTCCAGATAACCTGTCCTCCCATTTAAGTTCTAGAATGTTTAACATATCAGCATGTAATTTGGGGGAACGGAATTGGGTAAACTAAAGTTAGTTTGAGGCGTATGATCGACTTTGTGTCCGGTATTTTTTTTTTTTTTCTTAGCCCCTTTTTGGGATGTTGGGGTTTGAGATACGGAGAGTAGGATTTGATAGGATCTCTTCTTCTGTACAGGGTACATTTTAAGAGAGGGATGTGGAATAGTTAGGTTTTTGTTTATTTGTTTGTTTACTTAAGCATCTTCTTCCAGTGACGGGGCTCGCAGGGTTTTTTGTAGTTCCTTTTTATTTATTTTTGCTTTCTCAGTCTAGGGTGAGGCTTTTTATATAATTTTGCCATCTTTGTGGCCGTCCTTTAGGAGTTAGTGTTCTGAAAAGAGGGTTAGTACAGTGTTGGAGGTTATCAAAGAATTTGATATGCCTCCGTGTGATGAAGTCTGTCACCGTTGGAAGTTCAAGGGTTGTGTGCAGTAAGTCAGTTTTTGTTCTCTGTAGTGTTGTATGTCTTACAATACGTTTCAGCACATTGTTCTGCTCTTGTATATCATTAGTTTGAGGCGGAGGGATAAGTTCGGAGATGTGAGGAGGTGGTTAAGTCTGTATGACTTGATCCTAACCATCCTGAGCTTCTTGTTACAGTGGTGAGCAAGTGTCAGGTGCCTGTCACTTGGTGCCTGTCACCTAGATATACTATACTGCTCGCCGGTCTGTTTTCTCTCCCCGCTACCTTATAGATCTTAGGAAGTGGGCGCTTATTCCTCTGGAAGGAAAAATAATACAGTCCGTCTTCTTGGGGTTAACAGTAATATTTAAGCCCTCCAGTTTCTTGGTGATTTTCTCACAGACCTCCTCCGCCTGTCGTAGAGCTTTCTCCGCGCTTATAGAGCTGCTGTATATCGCTATGTCATCGGCTTATGCCGCGACAGTAGCTTTCCTGTATCTTGCCCCAACAGTTTCAGCCGTGTATACCGAAAACAGTACTGGGACAGTAGCGGAGACCCTTGTGGAACTCCGCAGGTGAGTGCGAGGTCTTCGGATACCGCTTCGCCGACTCGTACTCTGATTGTTCACTGCTGAAGAAACGACCGTACGACAGTGTATAGCTGCTCCGGAAACTCGTTGTCCTGCAGTGTCTTACATAGAAGGCTATGGGACACTGAGTCGAACGCGCATATATACGCGAACTTACAGTATATAGAGATCATGGCGGTCGCCTCGTTCTAAACAGTGCTCTGGCTTACTTCCGTCTGTAGCTTCGCCAGATGGTGATCCGGGCAGAGGCCGGCTTGGAAGCCAGTCTGCTCTGGTGGGTTTCTGAGCAATAGGTCTTGAGATAATTATGAATAATTTTCTCGAAGACATTACCCATGGGCGGAAGCAAGCTGATTGGTCTGTAGTCGGCTGGCTGGGATCCGTTCTTTGCAGGTTTCAATAGCGGTGTAAGGATAGCTCTTTTCCATGCATCAGGAAAGTATCTTAACCTGAGGCATGAGTTAAAGAGGTTCTTCAGGTGAGCTATCCCTCTTCTCGGCAGTTGTTTTAACTATATTTATCTCTATAAAAACATCAAGATTAAAAAAATAAACAATTTTTTTTTTTACGGATTCTTATAGAAAATAAAATTTTAATACGAATTCATATCGTCGGGTATTTGGCATATACGCTGCATTTTATGTGTTTTATAAACTGAAATTATCACGATTCAATCTTTATTCCTTCCTAGTTAAATAAACAATTTCATTTTTGCGAATATATATTTTTTATAATTGCGAGTTCGGTGAAATAAAGAATCAGAAGATGAGAGAGTTTGCTATTTGTTTTATTTTCAATTTTATTATTGAACGATGCGATAAAGTAGCGAGTATGGTATATTCGTTAGCTTGCTACTACTGATATGCAAAGATTTTATTGATTTGCATTTGATAAAGTTACGAATCTGTCACATTCGTTAATTTACCATAACAAAAATCAGACGAATTGTAGGATGTGATTCCTGGAAAACCATTGAATATGGTACATTCGTGAGCGTACTATCTAATAAAATTGTAAACAAACTAACATGGATGACTCCAAAGAAACGAGGGATAGATCCGTTAATTTGCCATGAAGAAATAATCTGGAATTTTGAACCGATATCGAAATTACCAGTAACCAGCGCTTCATAAACGTTTAAAAATAAATTGGTATTGTTTTTATGTTAGTTAGTAGGTTGTTGCATAAAGCGGTTCATTTAAATTTTCAACTAAGCAATATTCACTAATAACCGGATTTAGTTGAAGAAAAGATAGATAAAATCCAGGCAAACAGTTTTTTTAACAATCCAAGTTCTAATCTTCGAAACGCTAATTTTCACAGAAAAAAGTCTTGATCTGTTAAATAAAATATTGAAAAAAGGTTTGTTCTTATTCTAATATTAAGACACTTTTTTGAAATATTATGTTTTTTACTTCCTTGTACGAAGTAGAGGAAGTATTGTAATCGCGAAATTTTTCGGTTTTCAGATTTCGACGGAAATATCCATTATGACCATCCCTGAATCCATTTTGACTAGTTTCGTCGTGGCATCTGTATGTACGTACGTTCGTTCGTATTTCGGATAACTCAAAAAACGGTTAGCCGTAGAAAGTTGAAATTTTGTATTTAGGATTGTTGTAAAATCTAGTTGTGAACCTTCTGTTTTGGTCACTGCTTAATCACCGGAAGTGGTACTTTACTTGAAGGTCATAATTGATTTTCATCAAAAATTATATTAAAATACTTTGCAAAACTTCTCAATTTTGGTATTTACAACTTGTATATTGATTTAAATAGCATACTAGATTTTGGTCTAAATTGGAAAACCGGAAGCGGTACTTTACTTGAAGGTCATATTAGACTTTCATCAAAAATTATATTAAAATATAATGTAAAACATCTCAAATTTGGCAAATAGGACTTTTATATTGATGTGAATGTATTTACTATATTTGGTCAAAATTGGTGAGCCGAAAAGGGTACTTCACTTGAAGGTCATAATAAGCTTATATCAAAAATTATATTTAAATTAAATACATAAATCATATGTTTCGGTAATAAAGGTTACAATCGCAATTTGGTTTCCAATCCAATTAAACATTTTTATTACTTGTTTTAAGTGTTAAAATTTATTGTAAAATACTGGTTTTCCTCCCTATTTGTGTGTGTTGTGTCAATAGATGGATGTCGCGACGCCGAGTGTTGTTATTGAGATACTGCGATCTTCGGAAACTAGTAACCAAATTCGGGATCACTTTTTGAGCCACCGATTTATAATTTATTAGGCGTACAAGGAAGTCATGTGTTGTCCATATCAGATATTTTTTAATACTTAAAATGATCTTTGATATTTTAAATTCTGGTTTTTATCTCAAGTGCATTTCCCACTTTGTCTTGTAAGCAATAATTTTCATGATTGGGAAAACCGGAAATTATTACGACTATTACCAATGATTTCTCACCAAAAATTCATATAAAAATACATCTTTGAAAAATCGCAAAGGCAATAACAGAATAACACTAAAGGTAAGAAACTGTTTTGTGGCTCTCCTGAAAAGTTGAGTTTTTACAGATTCGCTAGTTTACCGTAAACCCAACGATATTAGGCACCTGTTTGATCTGAAGTGCCCCGAGGGCGCTAATCTCACTAAAAGGTTTTTACATTACATACTAAAAGGGTTTTAATTTCCCTGAAGGAATGCATTATTTAAAAAAAAAATCTGTTTAAGTAAAGGTTGTAAAAATTGTTTTAGAGGACACCCAAAACATCATATCCTGAAAAAAAAGTTTAAATACTTTCCAAGAATATTTTAACTTCATACTTATTATTTATACTTTACAAATTAGGAAGTCCACGATCTTACGATACCACCTGAATTCAGTTACAGGAGGACTATCAAAATCTTCGTTTTAAGATTTATTGATTTTGCAAAAGAGAAAGGAATTTTCAGCCACATTGATATATTTTTTTTCCTTTTTTTTGCCTTTTTTTACATATCCACATTTTTTCCTGGACCAGAAACGATAAAAATAATACTAGATAAAAAAATGTTTTTAGATTTAATTTAGTTTTTTTATTATTATTTTATATACAATTTATAATTTATGTAGAAACCAGTTCTTTACTTTAGTTTAAAGGCCATAATAATCGTCTAGAGCTTTTCGCCGTTTTATAATTACATATATAATTAAATTTTAATTTATTTTTATTTTAATACTGTATTTTAATACAAAAGATTAACATAGGAAACCAAGAAGTTTTTTGAGCCTTTCCGAACACTCTTGCAGCTCTTTCAACCTTTGTAACTCTCCAAGTGAACTCCCCATTCACTACGCCAAAGAAAATACCGCATATTAAAATGTGATGATTTATATTCTAGTTATATAGATTTACCATGCACTGCAGCTTTTAAGAAATGATACGGTTAATTAATTAATTTATAGATTTAATTTTACTTTATTAATACTTTTGTGCGTGCACCTAGTTAATTTTTCCATCAATTTTTTTGGGTTTATTATTTTCAAAAATTGTTTAAAGATTTAGAATAAGATTCTGTTTCGAATATTTTATTTTGAATTTCTATTATACATAACAGCACTAGGTATGTTTGGCTGATAAGTTTTATTAATAGGTAATTCCTCCTTTAGCGACGAAGGTGAAATTATTACAATATATTTCATCACCATCAACTGGCCATTTAAAGTATATAAATATTAATAAGCCAGAAACTGTCATTTCAAGGAGTTCTGAAAACAGCATTCTGTGGTGAGCAGTCTGAATAACAAAATAATTTTCTAACCAAAATACGGATAAATTTTTTAATGGAAATTTTATGTAACAGTACAATGGGTAGGAATTACAATATTGTTTCTACAATGTACTAAGCCTGTCTGTACAATACCTAAGTAACTATTTCATAGAGATTAGGTGAACCCAAGGGGTTACCCCTACCCCGGAGTCGATTCCCTGTTGATATAACAGAAAATAAATTTTCTTCTATAGCCGGACTCGAAACCTTTACAACTGATCCTATTTTTGATATTTTTTTTTTAATCTAATATCTTAATGAATCCATGACTGCGTCGTGGAAGATATGTTATTATTGAAAAAAAGATGTATGTAAAGCAAAAGAGACATTTCTAAAAAATCACAAAAAAAAAAACACATTAAAATGGTCAAATCAGTTTAAGGAATTGAATAAATCAAATTTGTATATGATTTTAGATAGTTAATTATAAGAATTATTGTAATAAGGATTTTCTATTATTATTTGTTAAAAATCTTCATAATTTTTTTTTACTTCAGTTAATTTTAACTTTTTATCTTGAACATGTTATCCAGATATTTTCCGCCCACAAGTGGCACATTGTAATATTAAAAAAAAATATTAAAAATTAGTAGCTAGTCAAATATTTAAAAAAGAAAAAAAAGAAAGACATCGAGATTCGACAGAAAATTCTTCCGAATCTAAATACTTGGGATTAGGGATTAAAATGAAAGCAATAAAAACTGAACAATTTCTTAAGAAAACTGGTCAGGTTCTGTTGGTACATCAAACTAAATTTATGATTATGATTACTCCAAGAAACTTTTTCCATCCATTTAAACAATACTGCGTGACTAACTGTGATACATATGCCGTTTTATTTTATTTTAAATTTGGTTGTGATTGTGAACATACCTAAAGCTATATTATCTTAATCTAAATTCTACTCATGAAGAGACTCCATAAAAA
>OX411310.1:56255282-56427782 GCA_948150685.1 Rhaphigaster nebulosa | reverse complement strand
GCCGAAATGTCGGCATATAATAAAGTTTCTACCATTTTTGGTATTATCCTTGACCGCCTCTCAAACAATTTTTTTGTTTGTATTTACTTAACTACCATTTCAGAAATTCTTTCAAAATAATTTCATGATTGTCAATAGTGCTAGATCAACTTGTTAGCCGACGTCCAGATAGAACCTGGACTGATTGATTTTTTTTCTACACAAAAGGAATAGTACCACACATACTTACTAGCTAATATACTATCTGATTGTCGATTCATTTTTCTGTCGATAATTATTGAATAAGGTAAAGAGTAGATGAAAATGATTACGAATCGGTTTTTTTTTCTCAATTAAAATTTGGGTGGGATTTCATAATATCAAGTTTTATGATTAAGTGTACGTCTATTTAGAACTGAGCTCAAGGAACGATATCTTTAGTCATATGGTATGTGTTTTCTAAAGAGGAATGCTTCTTTAATTGAGGCTATAAAACTAAAAAAAAAAAATATAATAATATTATGTTTCATAAGAATCCTTGTGCTTTTTAAAATAAATAAATGTCTTTTTCACCAAATTATAATAAATTAAGATTTCGATTTCTACATGAGGCAGCGAGTAACATCCCCTTTTAAAATGAAATTCCTCCTCGCCAACTTTCTCATGGTCAAGACAGAATTAATATTTTACATTCTCGTTCAACGAAAAATATTGCGTACGTGTTTATATTTAGAAGGAAACTTCTTGAAAAAATAAATAATTTATTATTAAATTAGTTGTGATATTATAGTTTTGCTATGTAGTCTATTTTGTTCAAACTTTAACCAGTGTATGTTATTGGTCACCTATTTAATTCTTAATTTGTAAATTCTGTTGAATATATTAAGAGCAATATTCAAGAACAAAATGTATTTCATATTTCGGAGCTTTGGTATTTAGTGTTAAATATTTTAGATAAGGACAGTTAAAACAAGTGCCAGAATATTATCATGCAACTACCAGTGTATTGTGTTTTTTTTATATTGGTTTATTATTTTCAATATCGAATCTTTGTAATAGACGAATAAAAAAATATTGTAAACTCCCTCAAAATTTGAGATATTACATTTCAAGATACGTAGAATCCAAAAACAATTTTTAAAAAATCCGCCCGTCCGCCGTCCGAGGCTTTTCTACGAGATTCCAGGGAAATTTTTTTCCCCTAAATTTGCTACGAAAATCACAGGTATGTCCTCCAGCAAGGAAGGGGTACTAAAATTAAGAGAATGGGCTAATCCCATAGGCGCTGCCGCATGTAACTTGTTTCTTTATTAGAATTGTTAGACTAATAGCGTCTCCAGTATTTTGTTGACTAGTGCTATAGCTATTATTCAGCATGTATCTATGGATGAATAAGCCAAATAGATTTAATTGATTTTAAGAGAAGCGTTGTTGAAAGGCAAAGTTATCAATGCATTGCATACCTTTTTATTTCTTTAATTTAACGTTCAATACAAAATTAATTATTAGAGACTTCCTTTTTACGTGAATACCTCCGTAAAATGACTTGCTTCAATCCCTATCCAGCTCCACTCACCCTTATAATCCTCAGGGAGGATTGAAACGGCAGGAGCCCCCAGACCTTTCGTGAAATACTACTATTGGAGTCTTGGCTGTGGTTGGTCAGCAGCCGCCTATTCAGTGCCGACTAGATATTAGTACTTTTGATAATGTTGAGGTAGAAGCAATGGTTAGCAATATATCTTCACTAAGATTAAGTGAACAAGTCGATTGTATTATTAATTTATCAATAGTTTTCAAGCATCGATCATCAACAAACTGCATCAGCAACTAAAATAAAATAAAGCAATAATTCTTAGTAACATAATAAAATTATTTAAAGTTTGTTAGATTATTGTCTATCGTGCACATTTTCAACTATACTTTTATTAATATTAATAAAATATATTAGATACTTAGCAATATAAGTTTAGTATATAGCAATATAATACTACGAAAAGACATCCTCAAGGTCTGTAAAACGTGGCGAATAATTTTTTGTCCTAGGTGGCAATCCGAAGAATAAATTCCTCTGAATGTTATTGTTAAACAGATTTTTTTTTTGTTAATGTTAATGTTTCTACTTCACTCAAGTAGTAGTTTTTTAGTCGTATTTTCCCCTGAAATAATAGATTATACTCTTTATCGATGGTCATAGGAGAGGGGCGGGAGAACATTTAACATGCGGTTCATAACCCTAGAACACGATTATGGAAGTTTTGGAAATGTCTGATTTATGTTTATTTTCGTTACATTTGGGCACCTCCCACTTTGGGTCAAATATGCTGAAATTCGGTATGTAGACTACTTTTCTAGCAGAACAACTCCACACAAAAGTGGAGGCAAATTTCCGTTAAAATTTCGGTATGTTTACCTGAAATTTCGTGTTTTTTAAAGTTTTGGGCACCTATACAGCCCCTGTAAATTTAGTTAGACGGTTGAAAATTCGTATGTGAATTGATTTTATGCAAAAAAGCACCTTTTGTGGGTCTCAAATTTTTCTTCCTCCTCCTGTCGTTTTTTGCTATTTTAAATTTGTTATTTTAGTGAAAATACTACTTTAGTGAAGGAGTTCTGCTCACACTTCGGGCATTTCCAGCGTCCCCCTTTGGGTCAAATGAGCTAAAATTCGGTCTGTAGAGTTGTATTCTAGGAAGAACAAAGCCATAAAATGGGGGGTCATAAATTTCAATCGTAATTTCGGTATGTTTACCTGAAATTTAGTAACAGTGTTTTTTAGTATAAATTCCGCGGTAAATTGAGTAGGTGCTAGGAAAATTCCATTTGAGGGTCGCAAATTTTTTCTCCCTCCCTAGTCATTTAAATTTTTGTAGTTTAGTGACTACTGAGTAAGCCCTATTCCTCACTGATTTTTTTTTTTTTTTTTTTTGTATTTACGCATATACGTTTATAAATCGAAAAAATGTATCACGAAATATCTTCACGAAAATTGTAACGCTTAATTTTGAATGCAATGACAAATCTGGCGTCAGAAATAAGATTACAGGCCCTATTTCTAATAATGAGGGAGGTCAATAACACTTTTGGGTTTGCTCCACTGACGAATTTTTTTAATTGCATTTGCTCGAAAATAATAGACTTTCACACCATATACAAGTCATCGGAGGAGGATGAGGGTGCATTTTAAATATGCTCCATAACCACTAAAAACTCGGTTTTGGGGATTTCTGGAATGTCTAATATATTATATGTGCATATATATATATATATATATATATATATATATATATATATATATATATATATATATATATATATATATATATCTCCTGCGGTACATTTGAACACTTCCAGTAGTCAGTTTTGGATCTAATGAGCTGAAAATTGGTATGCATGGTTGTTTCTTTCTTTCTTTTTTTTTTTATGAAATTAAACCAAAATTGTTTCTTGAATTATCTACCTGTAATTTGTTATTATAATAAAAAATACGTTATCTAAATAATTTATCTTTTCTTGAATTTTATATTTATAATTAATAGTTCTTGTTTGTTTTCTTTGATAATTTTTTTTATGAATATTTGTGTTATCCATACAAAAACTTTTATCGGAGCTTAAATGGTTTGAGTATAATACATGACTGTTGTACGTAATATTCTTCAATTATATATACACACACACACACACATATATATATATATATATATATATATATATATATATATATATATATATATATATATATATATAATATACAAAGTAGGTCATTTAAACCTTCAGCAGTCAGTCAACGGATACCAGTATGTTTCTACAACGATTAAACCAGCATCATCTGGTTCGTTGTAGTGAGTAATAACATTTTTCGAAGGGCAGCATTGAATGCAGTCCCATAGTTAGCCAGTTACTATTTGCTGACGGCATGCTCATGTAGTCAACTAGAGGTAAGCATTTGACGCAAATATTAGAAACAAATTGAATATTTCTTGGGTCTACGTTTCAATGAAAGAAAAAAATTAAGCCCTTGGCATTCTCGCATCTTTACGCATCTCTGTTATAGCTTTTGATTGTTTTATCAAATTAAATAAAGCTCAAAACTATTTCAAATTATTAGTTACTTTCTCAACATGTTGGAGAAATTACTTTATTGTTGTTATATAGCGAAACTGTTGGATTATAGAGGTAAGCTCTGGGCACTGAAGAGGAATGTGCTTCACCGTTCTAATAACATTACAATTAACGCTTTTTGGAGAATGTAGACCTTATGTATGTCTGACGCGCATAATTTACTAACGTCTGTTGTTCATTATTATAATAGAATTGTGTTGTTACGTCTTAAATGGTAGAGAAATGAAATTATGAAATATTAAGCGAGTTCGTTAAAAAAGTTAATGTTGGTCAACTTTTGTTGATAAAATTAGAAAAAGCAATACTAATTTAATTAGGATGACGTAGGGCAAGTGCTAAATTTTACAAAGTTTGACTTTACAGGACTAAAAAAGTTTTATTTTGAAGCTAGATTTTTCCTCTTTTTTTTAAAAAATATTTCTTAGAAAAGTAGACATTGAAGCCTACGTTTCAACCACGTTCATTTGATGATATTGATAATTTAATCGAATTGTACATAGTAGGCAATTGCTTTAAGGGGTAAGTGCGTTCAAGGTATCTGGAAGACACATTATTCAAGCAAGAGTGGTTTTGGGGCAAGTGCAATATAGTTCGGTTTCCGAAGGATTATTATACAGGTTTAATCATTGAATAAAGTAAAATCTTGTCTGAGGTTCACATTTTGCATGTTGCATCGACAAAATATGATATTAAGGCTATGTGTACAGCACGCATCAGAGGTCTGCACTTGCCCCTACTATCATACTGTCAAGGAGAAATTTAAATCGCAAAGTATTTTGAAGAACTCTTTCTGTACTTGTGGCAAAAAAAAAAGCCTACTAATAGATAAACACCAATAAAGCTAGTACAGCAACTGTTCAATACCCACACAGTGCATTAGGCAAAACTTGAAAGGTATAACTTTATCAAGAGATTGGAGCTAATATTTTTACAACTCATTATACATGACCTTAGCGAACTTCTGAGGCTGATTTCTGGTACATTTAGGCTTCATGCTTTCTGAAGTACAGCTGTTACCAGTTGAGGGTTTGAATTTAACGAGACAATTACGCACTTACCCCGAAAAACGCACTTACATTACCCTACAAGGAATATAAATATTTCGAAAAAAAAAGGTTTAAATATTTAAATTAAAGGGCTTGAGCTGTTCGGATTGCCTCCTATGGAGAATACCCACCCGTTGCGTTTTAAAAGGCTCAAGGATGTCATTTTCGTTGTGTACTTTGAAATTTTATTGCTAAATGTTGAATTTTTTTTTATTATTAGTTTGAAAATACATCTACGGCTACAGGTGAATAGCTGCTGTAAGAACATATAGAGTTTTTCTAATTAATAGGATTAAGGTTTGTTATTTAAAGCTATTATTTGTTATTTAAAGGTTGTTATTTAAGATTTGTTGTTAAAAGTTTATCACCTCGTGGCTCTTGGGTTTTTCCAATCATACGGTTCATGAGCGCCTTTTTCTCTTCTTGTCCGCAAAGGCAGATGTAAATGAGGTTGTGTGTCAGGCACTAGAGTTGAAATAAACTAGTCTACAAACAAAAGTACAAGTTCATTATCCTCCGTTGAAACACTTCATAGGTCTGATAAGCTTTTCTTAAAATAAAGAAAACTATCTTAGAGGTTTGTGCCTGGAAAGTAAATATATGAGAATACAGCAGACACATCAACCTGGAATTATACAACAAATTTTCTAAGCTCAATACCCTCCAGATAATGAAATTAAGTTAATATGTGTAAGACATGTTTGAAGGATGGAAGTTGGAGAAATCCCGAAGAAGATCCTTTTAGCATCTCTCTACAACAAAAGAAGGAGGCCTACAATTTAATGGTCTGACCATGCCAAGAATATACCTGAAGCTGAGTCGAAAAAAACGTGTGTGATTTCGAAAAAATTATTGATCGTTTAGGCCGAAATTACTCACACCATAGACTGTAAATATGAACGTCTGCCACCCAAGATCGGTTGCTATAAAATTTTATGGGTCAACGAATTCCTCATTTTTTTTTTTCAGATTTTCCTCAGTAATTCACTTCCAGTTCATTTTAGGTAATACTTTGACAGTACCAATTTTTTTGGAACGTTTAATTTCCTACAAGTTTTAATTCGTAATAGCTACTACTGAAATGATAATTTAAGATAAAGTAAAATTGTTCATTCAATATTTCTTAGCTTCTCTTAAGGCTATTTACAATATTTTATATGAATCATATAGGACATCATTTTAGCCAATTTACGATGCATATAATTGAAAAATATATCCATAATATTCTAAATACCATAATAAAATCAAAATCAGCAATATAGGACTTACGGCAGTTTACCTCCGACGTACAGAATTATGATTATGATATTGGTATGACAAAAGGTTTAATTGAAAAGTTATTTAATTTGTTTCCTACTAAAGAAAAGTAGTTTGTAAAACCAATATAAGGCTCACTTATAAACTGTTTTATAAAATAAAAAAAGCTAATACAAATTTACAAATTAGACAAATTGACCAATTAAGCAATCAAATATTTATGTTTTGGAAAATTTAAGAATCGCTATTTAAAGTGGCTATCAAGGGAATATCTATTCGTATATTTATCAATCTAAAATCCTTCTCAATAATTAAATAATGTTTCAATTTATTTAAAACATTAATAAACCTTATTATAAGCTTTTTCTTTTCGACGGGTTTATCTGAATTTAATTGTTTATTTATCTTCTGAAAAATAAGAAATGAAACTATAAACATCAATACAGAGGATTAATAGCAATTAAAATTTAAAAAAATATATCTGATGTGGACAACACATGACTTCCTTGTACGCCTATTAAACAATAAATCGGTGCCTCGAAAAGTGATCCTAAATTTGGTTACTAGTTTCCGAAGATTGCAGTATCTCAAAAACGACACTCGACATCGGTACATCCATCTATTCACACACACACACACACACACACACACACACACACACACACACACACACACACACACACACACACACACACACACACACACACACACACACACACACACACACACACACACACACACACACACACACACACACACACACACACACGCACACACACACACACACGCACACACACACACACACACACACACATAGGCACTCTTGTTTCTGGAGGTCTCATCCCGTTATTATTTGTCGTTTTCTTTCAGTAGGTAATTAGTTTCCAAGAGATTTCCGTGACAACATTAAAACTGCCAATATCGCTAGATAAAGCATTGGAAATCGACAGTTTCGACATTTTAAGCGGAAAAACCCACCTAACTAATATCTTATTCTCCTGCTACAGACATGTTGATCTCACAAATGGGGAGGAAAACCAGTATCATACACTCAATGTTAACACTTAAATGAAGTAATAAAAATGTTTAATTGGATTGGAAACCAAATGGCGTTTGTAACCTTTATCACCGAAACATATGATTTCTGTATTTAATTTAAATATAATTTTTGATGAAAGTCTAATATGACCTTCAAGTAAAGTACCGCTTCCGGTTTTCCAATTTATACCAAAATCTAGTATGCTATTTAAATCAATATATAAGTTATAAATACTAAATTTGAGAAGTTTTCATAGTATTTTAATATTTTCTTTGATGGAAATCAATTATGACCTTCAAGTAAAGTACCACTTCCGGTGATCAAGCAGTGACCAAAAAATGAGATTCACAACTAGATTTTACAACAATCCTTATACAAAATTTCAACTTTTTACGGCCAACCGTTTTTGAGTTATGCGAGATACGAACGTACATATGAAAACCGAAAATTTTCGTGATTACAATACTTCCTTTACTTCGTACAAGGAAGTAAAAATGACAATAATAGTATAACATATGAGACAAATAAAGATTAGTTTATGCTAAATGTTAAAGATTATAAATAGAAGTGAAAATCGGAACAACATTATGATATGAATGTGAAAAAAAAATTGATAAAGGTTTATCAAATAAAGGAGAAAAACACTTAAAAATGGACGAACCATTCCGAAACGCGTCACAGAAAAAAAATGCGTGAATACAGAAAATATGAATATGATGGCAATTTTTCCAGAAAATAAATTACATTTTAAATTATTAAACTAAATAATTTCCAAAAATCACATCGAGTTATTTATTCAGATTTGCATTTTTTTAATAATAGGTAATGGCTTGCTTATAAAAATACGTCCAACACAAAATGAATGAGGTAGTTCAGAAACGGCACATGTCCATATTTCTAGACCGCGGCTTGTACCGATTCACATAAAATCACAGTGAAAATAATTCACCGAAATTGCTTTTTCTTAATAACTTAGCCTGGATGCTTCAGTGTACTAACTTGATAAATGTCGAATCCATTACACAATACAACTGCGTAGGTGTGAAGCATGAAAAACACTTTTCCCACAGGCTGCCAGCCCATGACTTCATCAGCATTGGAATTTTATTAATGGTCATTTCTCTACTGACGAAAGTATAATGTACCATAATGATCCGATAAGGGATTCCAAAGTAATTTTATAAACAACAGAATTTAACTTATTATTCCTAGAGAGAATAAGC
Source organism: Rhaphigaster nebulosa (assembly GCA_948150685.1). Lineage (NCBI taxonomy): Eukaryota > Metazoa > Arthropoda > Insecta > Hemiptera > Pentatomidae > Rhaphigaster > Rhaphigaster nebulosa. The sequence continues at coordinate 56,419,116 of OX411310.1, read as the reverse complement.
ATCTGAAAACGAAAGACGTTCATTCAAGAAACTAGCAAAAAAATATTATTTATAAGGATAGTGTAACAATGATTGGAGTTTTTTTAATTGGATCGATTTTTTAATTGGTTAATTGTTAATTCGTTATTTAAATATATTTTAAGCTTATAGTAAATTAAGTTTATTTTATCTCAATTTTGTTCACATAATCTCTGTATAACAGTAGTCATTTGACAAATTTAAAGTTGAAATTATAAATAAATTATGAAAAAATAGATTGTTTTCCCGTGAGCCACATTCTTTTCTTGGTACTGGAGTCAAATGTTAAATTTTAGATTAGTTTAACAACAATCCTTCCATACTATACAAACAAACTAAAATAGTTTTAAACTGGAACAAGAGATCTTTCTAAAAGAATCTATTCATTTTTATCGCACACCTCTCTTTCATAGTAATTTAGGTAAATAGAAACACGAATTCGCACTAAATATAAATAGGCATGACCATTTTATTTACAAATAAAGATTAATTCTTTCTTTAATCCATGTTTTATTAAACCACTAAGGGTTGCTGTTACTATTTATTAAAAAAAAGTATTATAGTATACTATTATAGTATAAAAGTTATAGAGTACTGGTGGGGAGACGCAATAAGCAGAATAAATCAATTTGATTGAAAGATAACTGATTATGAATTGCAATTAATTTTTTTTTTCGGATTTTTTTTTTCTGGATCACCTAAGAATAACATTGTTACATAACTATGATTGTATGAAAATGTTTCTGACTATATTTACAAATATATATTTATCACTTAATTAGTTATTTATAATGGTTATCAGCCAAAGGAATATTAATGCTGAGATATTATGCTAAGTCCGAAAAATCAAGAATACGATCTTCATATCATGAAAAAAAAAAAATCTAGATATATCCCGTTAGTCAGAAAAACATTATTTAGCCTACAATATGATGGTTGAAATATATATATATATATATATATATATATATATATATATATATATATATATATATATATATATATATATATATATATATATATATATATATATATATATATATATATATATATATATATATATATACAAGGAGAAAATAAATATATAGAAAATCAATTTTTAAAAAGTTTTTTCTTCCTCCTGCAATATTGAGTGACGAGCCATATCGTTTTTGCCACGACTAAAGCGACAATATTGTTTACATGGGTAGATTGATCATTTAATTAGTGAAGAAATAAGTGTTTTTCAAAAGACGCTGAAATATTTAAGGAATTTAAGAAATATTTAAGGAATTTCAAGAAAAAGTTGTAAGAATAGAGAAGAATTTAAGAAATAAAAGTCCCTTCAAGGGAGAGAGTATGCTAGTCGGTAAGTCGAGACCTGGTATTCATAGAGTGCACAGAGGAATGTGGTTGCGTGTGCAAATGAAGGATATAAATAGAGCATTTTTGGTTCTAGGCGATAAGAAAGACGTCTAGGAAGTATTGTCGGTAATTAGAACGATAAAAGCACCTTTGCTCGCAATACTAACTGGAAACATGAGAGCGCCTGGACAACCCCTAAAATGAATCTAATGGAACAATTCATTAATATCTCCGGACTCACTCAAGCTGTGTAGTCCACCATACACTAGGCAACTATAGTCAAAGTGGACGGAAATAAGGAACGAAACTTTTAGCTGACGGATCAATGGATTTATGGAATCACGATATATTAAAAACAGTTTAAGGATACTCATTATATCAACAATGCACATAAATAATAAATTAAAGTGAGGTGAGGTTTAAAACTAATTAGAGAAAAATGATCACAAAACATAATTTTTTTTTTTTTTTAACAGTTAGATGGTCTTGCTAACTTATCCTCGTTACAGTATTAATTCTTGATTGAAAAATCACGCATACATTACGCATTGAGGTTGAAATATATAAAACTGGTTCCTTCTAGATAAAGGAAACTTTGTATAAAAGTAAACAGAAAAATTATATAAATATATTTATTATGTGATGGGAATTACTATTAAATCAATTCGTGTATGCATGTATTAAAAAAAACAACTCAAAAAGTACAAAACATGTACTGTCCAGGATTCAGTACTTATAAAAAACTATTGTTTGTTTTTGCAACCAACAGGATTTTTTTTAACTCATTGAAGGGTAAACTTTCCACTTTATAGAGGATCAGTGTGCCACAAGATGGTCAAATAACATTAGAATTGAATCACGGTTTTTAGGCAGAAGATAAATTATCTAATATCATTGGGCACGCTTCCATGAGTCAAGAAATCTTTGGACATACCCTTCCTCTTGCATTTCATATGTACGCATATACAATTCGCAATTATTATTGAGTTTTGAATTGTCTAATTATTACTTCTATATAGAGTTTATTTTCGGAAGTCGTAATTTTATATTTATAATTTTATAGCATTGACTATAAAAGGGTATAACTTCACTGGAAAATGTATTTTGTACGTGAGGTCGTTAATAAATACAAGTACTAACGTATTAGCCCATATCGACCACATGTTTTATTGTTGTGGGTTTAACCGGACACCACAACCTGATTCGTTTTTATGCGAATTTATTTGGCGGTGTTAAAAATTCAAATACGTTGAGTTTTTTTTTTTTGTTTTAATTTTTGGCGCAACGTGCTGCAAGAACCTGAGTCTCTCTTGTCACCTTCCTCCACTCTCTCTTATCCCGGACAAGAATCCACCACCTTCTGATTCCCATCCTTTTCAGTATGTCTTCTTTTCAGGCGTGGTTTTTCTCTACCACGGCTTCCACTTGGATGGTCCTCGGTTGTTTGGGGATTGATTTTCTGGACATGATGTGAAACCCAACCATCTGATTTGGCTTATCCTCACAATTGAGACCGAATTAGATTTTGCATACATCCTGCGAAGCTACTCATTGATATGTGTTCTCCACTGCCTATTCTTTTTTATGCCAGGAGCTTCCTCTCTGACGCCTTAGATACCACCCTGGTCTCAGAACCGTAATTGACGACGGGTCTTATGACTTTATCATACACCATGACCTTGATCCTTGACCTTGATTGTAAGACGAGCTCTATAATTTTGTAGTTTTCGCAGAGCAAAGCAGCGTCTTTCAGGTTATGGCTTCCTATTTTTACATATTCATCTGCTCCACGGGATTTTCTTGAAGTCAACATGCAAATAGTCTTCTGGGATTATTAGTGGTTATTTGAATTATTACTCCTTTAATTAGATCACAATGGTTCCCTACGCTCGCTCAAGAGATAAACGAACCCCCAACAGATCCTTTTCAGTTGAGATCGGAATCTTACCCTTATTTAAATTTAGTTATTTATGTAATGGAAGCCCAAATTTTTCTAAATCTTCGCCAATTTATTGGTCCACGGGCTAATATGTAAGTACAACAATAAAAAAAATTCAGAACTTATAAGAAAAGTTTAGGTGACGGCAAACATGACTCTTCATGTGAATGAACATATACAATTAAATAAATATGACTTCGAAAGACTAATAAAAAAAAAAAATTATATTCCCATATTATTGGTTCATTTCTATAAACATTTTTTTGTTTTTAACTAGTTTAGTTAAACTTGAACTTTACATTAGTTCCCAGTGATTTAATAATCCGCAGTAATAATTATCTGTGCTTTAAATATCTAAATTGACAGCTGAACATATCGCAGCCTTGGTTTTAAAAGTTTCTATCTGTTCTAACCTTAGCTTTAAGAAAAAGGAGTTAGAAAATTTGAAGTGCTAAAACGTTTTTCGCTATCAATAATCTTTATCAATTTTCTAATTACTTTACATGGTTTTAATTTAACTTTTTTAAGTCGGTTTTAACTTTAAAAAAACGCTGCAAATTATTTCACAATGGTTTATTATTTCCACTTAGTAATATTTCAAAAATACCTATTCTGTCCAAGTAAAAAAAATTAAGCAGTAGGCACCAAAGGTAAAGAAATTTGAAGCTTGCCACAAGATGATCGCCGTGAGATTGCCGAACTGGAGGTGTTAAATTAAAAAACTGTGTCAATACAAGTATGCTGTGATGTAAATTAATACAGTAGGGGGAAAAAAAAGGAAAGACTATGGAAGCTAGGGGAAGTGCAGGAATAATCCAAGGAAGGATAAAGCGAGGAAGTCAGAAGCCCAATAGGCAAGTCAGGAGGCCTAAGGCCACGATGACTAGCCGCCCGAAGAATCAGTCTACGAAGTTCATTACGCTATATCTCAGCTAATAATGGTCCGATTTAAATAACTTTTATTTCGGTTTGTAGGAAATTTCAACAGCTTTCGTTTAAATATAATAAAAACACCAAACATTTTGCGGACGGATTTTTTTTTTATTCGATATTTAGATTCTACATATCTTGAAACGTAAAACCTCAACTTTTGAGGGGAGGAGGGTTACAAAAATCGTTTCCTTGGTCGATTCCAAAGGTCTATTATTGAAAATAATAAACCAAAATACCATACCTCTGTTTTTATATAGAATATTTTATACTTATATATTTTATGTTAGAACTTTGTCGAATTAATAAAGCTGCCATTTCACAACCGATCGCAAATAGAATTAGAAGCAGCAATAATCTCATTTTAGGCAAAAATGTCTGTTGCAACCACCCAGTCAAAGGCAGCGATATGTCAATAATATTATTCCATTATATTAGACGCCAAATCAAGAGCTAATCTATGAACACCAGGTAAATAACAGACAGAGCGAACTAATCGTGTTACAAGGTATGTGGCCTTGTAACAATATGCCAAGCTTCAGTCAATCGCTTTAGCCATGTGCTCAGCTCCCAAATCTGTATTAATTATATTTGACCATCCCAACATTAAGTTAAACATTTAGTTGTCTCAGGGCTACTTAATGTTTAAAGAGTTCATCACGATTGACAAAAAAAAATGTCAATAAAAAATAATCAACTTTACATTTGGGAGCAGTCCCAAAGTTTTTTTTCTTCCAAAAATTTTGGACGTTTGTGGAATAATTTTGAATTTTCTCATAGTCCTTATAATCTCACAAATATTTTTATTTCTGTTACGTATAGAATAATATAGAATAGCTCCGTAGTAATTAATTTAGTAGAAGATGGTCAGAGTGGATTTCATAATATTCGTCAAGACTACAAATAACAAGATATAATAAATCAGAGGATGTTTGGTATAGACAGAATGAAAGTATATAAATGACAGAAAAAAAGATGTATATCATTAAACTATGGTTTATTATTTCCAAATAAGTAGTTATATATTTAGTTGTTTTTTTTTTAAAGGCGTTGTTATTCTAAAGCTCTTTATATGTTTCCTCTATATTCGTAAATGACCGAGATATGGGCGGATGAAACCTTTAATCGACCTCCATTTTGAAACTAAAGATGGTAATTTTGAGTTCCGAAGATCATCCTGGGGTGGCCTGAGACTTTGGTGCCAAATTAGAAAAAAATAGCCCCAGTGGTCTGGGAGAAATGTCGCGGACTGTGGAAGGACGAATTTTTTTATTTATCACATTTCTGGATTCTACGTATCTTGAATTCTGAGGGGGGTTAATTTTTTTTTTTTTCTCGATCGATTACAAAGGTTTATTATTGAAAATAATAAACCAAAAAGAATGGTTAGAGTAATATGGAAGAAATTAGGAGTTCTCATCTGAATTGTTAGGACTGAACATTGAAAATATTCGTATTCCTGAAATTTAATTTTCAATATTCAGTTCTAACAATTCAAATATAAGTTTTCTATTTCTTTTATGTTATTATTCCTATCCCTTTCATATATATATATATATATATATATATATATATATATTACTATTTATATAGTTTTATTCCATCAATGTGAATGATCATCTTCTTTATTATCTTCTTGTCTTTGTAGAAACTTACACTGTGGGCCGAAACGTCGGCATTCATTAAATAGTTTTACACTATTTTTTGTTTTAGTTTTTACCGCCTTAATTCTGCCGTGATATGCTAAAAGCCCTCGGGTGCCGGTTAAAGTGGGGCGCCAAAATATCAAAAAATAATTTTTAATAATTTATTATTTCTTTCTTTTTCCGACTCCAAATAGCAAATTCATTTTATTGGATTTAGGTTGAACACACGTCTAACTTATTATCATGAAATAATGATGACAGTAATTATGCATATAATAAGCAGATAGGAACCTACGACACCGATCGATTCAATTATATAATTTCCTTCCGATATCATGTAGTTTTGGTATTCAATATTCAATATTCCTTTCGACAACTTAGTGGTATCGAATATTTGATTAAAGTGCTTGAATGAATGGCTGTGTCTTTAGTTTGTCCAAATCGTATTTCCCTAGAAGCAGATAATCTGGAATTGTGGCAGGGGACGCAAGAACTGGAATTAGGAAACAAATCGCAATTACTTGTCGTATCAACTCTCTGTGAGGATTCCCCATTGGTCGTTTGCCCAGTTGAAGACCTAGGTAGCGGATTTGTTCAACTGGGATAAGCTCTCCCACTTAAACATCAAATTGCCTTGCACGTGAATACTATTATTTGTTCTCTCAGTGCTGCATTTCGAATTCAGACTGTGGCAATGGGAAAGTTGACTTAGGGTAGACCAACGTAATAGCTTTCAACTTCTCAGTGATGTAATATATATATAGGACTTTAAGGAGAAGACTTTTGACAAGTTTCATCAAAATTGTTAGTGCCATTTTGGTCCTACAGCAGTGGTTCTCAACCTGGAGGGGGGGGGGGAGGGCGCGTTCCCCCCTCTCTCTCTCGGAGGATGTGATGAAACTGAAAGGTGCGCTTATATATCGAGAATAAATATATCGACAAAAAATATTTATTTTACAGAAAATATTCTGACATAATAAAATATAAAATACACTTTACGCTGATATAACACACCTATAAATAGGTATTGCACAATGTATTTAATAATTAACTTATCAAAATTAAATTTAAAACAAGATTAATACTTATTAGTGACTCCCTTGGGCCGGTCTTTGAAGCATAGTTTTTGAAATAAAGGTTTAATATTAGAAATTGCCACTCTAAGCTCTTTTTATATTTTATTAACTGAGTTCTATATTTTGTCTTTAAAGCTGCCACCTCAGAAGATCCGGTTTCGCAAAGGTAGGTTGTTGAAAACGGCAATATTGTACGAAATGCTTTATTTTTTAATGCAGAAAACTCATTATCCAAACCTGCCCAAAATTCAAAGATTGATTTATTACTAAATTGTTGTTTGATTTCGCTTCTTGCCATGAAGTCAATATAGATTTCTCCTTCTCCAGTTGAGAGAGCTCCGTAAGTATCTTGAAATGGGTCACTGACCCATTCGTAAATTCCTATGAAGTTGAAGTCAGCAAGAAAATACTTTTTAAAATTCTTTGCCATTACGGTTTATGATTTTCAATGGTTACAAAAACAACTTCCTCATATTGTTCTTCAGTCTTGTTAGTTTTAACAGATTCAGCCACACTTACAAACATTTCTAGGATTTTTTGCTTTACATTTCTGCTCCACAAAAAAAAAAAAAAAAAAAAAAAGCATTAACTTTATCTGTCGTATCGAACAAATGTGTATTTGTTCCTTGGAGTTGAAGATTTAAGTTAGTAAATTTCTGGAATATGTCGACCAAGTAGCTCAATTTCATCAGAAATATACAATACAAAAGCTTCCGGTCGGTTTTCCTCTTCCAAAAAAAGTGGCTATTTCATCTGTCATTCATCTCTCAAAACTCCCAGGTGATAACCATCTTGCCTCGCAATAAAATAGTAACGCTGAATTTGCTGCGACCATGTATTTACAAAGTGCAGAAAACATTCTTGATTCTCATAGGTCTCATTTTTATATAATTTACTATTGTCACCACTACCGTTAGCACAATATTCAGACCTGGACTTATTTCTTTGGATGCTTCTCTATGGATCAGGCAATGTGTCCAGATACACTCTTGAGATTTTTGTTTCACAAGTGCTTGTACACTTAGGAATCTTTCAGACATTACACGAGCACCATCGGTTCGTATTCCGAAAAAAAATTAGAAAATCATTTAAGATACCAAAAAATGCAAGTGCTATTGTTTTGAGTTCTATTGATTTGCGGGATAGAAGTTCAACTTCAACTGACATACCATAATAAAAACGAACATTTTATTTCGGCAATTAATCTTTATTGCTATCTGTTGCCTCATCAAGAAAATTAATTTTCACGCAACTTTCCAGAAAGGTAATGCTGTACATCTTCAGCTATATCACCAATTCGACGGGCAACAGTATCATTTGATTGAGGTATGGACTACAATTGTTTGGCAAAATTATCTCCAAACATAGTTTCTACAATCTCAATTGCAGCTGGCAGAATAAGCTCTTCGTTGATGTTGTGAGGCTTTTTGCATCTGGCTATTTGATACGAAATTTTGTAAGAGGCAAGTAAAATTTTTTCATTCATAGACAAAACTTTTTTGAAATACGATTTTTCCTTTTATATGATTTTAATTTTAATTCGAAGAATTCTTGGGATTCACTAACGCACTCACTATGAAGCGTTTCTAAATGTCGTTTAAATTTATTAAGTTGCATACTGTCTGCTGCCAAAATTTTTGAGAAAATAGCGCACAAAGGCCTTTCTTCTCCATTTACTTCAGTGCTGGTAAACCCAAGATTTAAATATTTTTTTGATTTTATCTTTGGAGCCACTGTCGCTTGGGCACTTTTTGGTGCTTCACTACCGTTTAATGCTCGCTTAAGTCCACAGTATGTACCCATGATTTTATATTCATACCCTGTATAATTCTACTGCTAAGATAATGTATATTATCGTTAATTGCAGATAACACGCAAATTACAAGATTCACATTTACCGAAGAGGTAGAAAGATCTACTCGACTGAGATTGGCGGGAACGAGATACAACATTTATACTCGCCACTCGTTCTAGAATGTTCGAGACAAATCTATGCATTCATATTTTGAATATTGAATTATTATATGATATATTTGAAAATTAGAATTGATGTATGCATTATGTGATTACGTAAACTAAATTTAATAAAACCAATATCACGATTTCAGTGAAAATTATTGCATGGAGGGGAGAGGGGGCGCGATGAAAATTGTGATTGAAAATTGGGTCTCAAATACTAAAAGGTTGAGAAACACCGCCCTAAAGTCTACAGAAAAATATATTTTTCGGGTTTAGCGTAGAGGATGCCCAATTTGGTACACGGGCAAAAGCAAAAGGAGAAAAAAAAAAAGAAAAAGTAACATATTCGTTTTGCTCTTTCAAGAATTAATCGAGGAATAGGTACACATACAGAACGGCAGAAACATAGACCAATCACTGATAATGCGTTTTTTGAAGTCAAGGGACCCTGAATAAAGATCTGTTGAAAACAGTAACTGACGGAATTAGATTCTAGATGGATATAAATGAATTCAGAGGGAAGTCTTTTGGCTTGGTTGATTATAAGTACATACATGGAAATTATTCAGGCAGTAGGCTTTTGTGAGCAAATACTGTATTTATGTTGAGAAATGCGATTTATTGAGTAGATTAGGTTGGCTGAATTTTTTTTTCGGATGATCTTATAGGCTGGTCAAAAAAAAGGAGTGGGGAGGAATATGGTGCATGTAGCATTTACATTCTAATATCATATTCATGAGGATAATAAGAAATCAATTTTCGCCACCGTATTTATACAGAATAATTTTCTTCCCCTGTCAGCTGTCAGTGGTTTATTTATTGTTGTATTGTATTAGCAGTAGGTACATGGTCTCCTAATGCATTTTCAGTAGTGTTAAGGACTCAAAAATATTTCCGATAAAGAAGATCTTACAGCTGGCGTATAATTCGAACAACCCTCTCACCTTTGGTGTAATTGCTATACCTATCACTCCTCACCCCTAGAGCAAGGAGTCGAGAGGGGATCATAGAGAGAGAAGCCCAAACTCAGTCATCAGCAGCCAATTATAATCAAGAGACTCGGCACTTGTGGTTTGTTGTTTAGACATTCACCGGGTCTTCCGAAATTAGGCCTTGATTAAAATTATTGGTTCGAAGGCACCTTCTGGGTTAATTGAGCATTAATTATTTCGATTAGAAATCATCAATTAAAAAAAAAACAGTCCTTTATTTGTTATTAAAAAAATTAAATTCGTCAAAACAGAAATCTCATCTTCTTTTGGTGAGTATAAACAATTTCAATTTGACTAATTGATAATATTAAGCATCATCATATAGATGAATTTTAGCTGCATATATTTAAAAAAGTTTTAAATATTTATAAAAAATTTTAATTTGGCAAATTGATGATATCGACGTCGTTTTTTGAAAAATGCATAAGCGCCATTTACCAAACTTTATAGGAAACACCTGAAACGATTTTTTTTTTCCAAATTACAACATATTGTTTTAAAATTTTATTCTTTATTGTATAGAGTAGGAGTTTATTAACCTGGAAAAACCTTTATGATTACAATATATTTTAAATAATTCTAGCACTGGTTAAAGCCAGAGTGACGATTGAGAATCGTTAGTATTTGGTGCTTACGCAATCAATATTCGATTTTTAGACAATTTCCAAATTTCTTTTCGATATATCGTGAGCGGGAATCGACAGAGGTGGTGTTTACGTCCCGAAATCATTTGAAATCTAAATTTCGAATTTTTGGCGCTGAAGACTTTTTCGAAAAACGACGCCGATAGGCATATCATCATACATATACATATCAGCTGCATAAATTTAAATTAAAAAATTGTCAAGACAGTAATCTCATCTTCTTTAGTGTGTATAAAAAAAATTTTTAATTTGACAAATTGATAATATGCATATATCATATGGATGCATATATCAGGGATTGAGGTCTTAGCTGGAAAATGGGCATAAACGCACATGTTTCCCTTAGAACGTATAACTAGATTTCGTTTTAATTACCATCTAATTTTGTATACTCTAAATATTCGTATCGATATCATGAAAATTTACTTATGTACCGACATTTTCTATCTTTTTCTTTTGTCATGAAAAATGACACATCTTTCAGTTTACGTTAATGCGGGAATACTGAGAAGTATACAAAAACGTTTAAATACTGAGGGAGAGGAGGGGGATTGAAAACTGCTTAAAATCACAATAATAAAAACTTATATGCCAGTTGATTATAAGATATCTGGATATCAGAGATAAACTGTTGTCAATACAGTTTTGCAGATTTTGACCATATTTTCTGAGTATAAGTATCATAAATAAGCTAAAACGGTAAAAAATATGCAACACACCAAATCAAAAAATAGACCACTGTATTACAATATCTGTAACAAGCAATACAGTGCGATATGAAACTTATTTTTGTTCTACTGTAAAACATTGAAAATGTGTTATGATAATTTATCTTATCCCTGGTATACAGATATTACTATACTCTGGCAATAAATAAATAATTTAAACCATTTGAAGTATAATTAACTACTAAATTTTACTAATATTAACAAGCCTATTAACAAGAGAAAACCATTAATATTAATTTTTTTAAAAGAGAAAAAATAAATTTATTACCTCAATATCATCATCGCCATCATCAGATAATTCGAAATCTGAACCCATCTGCTCAATTAGACCGCTTTCTCCATCGGATTCATCCTTAAAATTAAAATGTACTAACTTAAATAAAATACTGAGAGAAAAGATCATGGGCATAAATCAGTAAGAGAAATAGATAATATTTATACAACAGTAAAAGTATGTGACTGAATGTATTATATAAAAAAAAAACAGACTGTGTACTAAATATTCTGATCCACTTTTGTATACCAATTCAAACGAAATAAATAATAAAATTAAATAAAAAAACATTTCATTTCTAGTATATATTAATTATATTTAGTTGTTTTAAAAAAAAGGTATATTAGAACAGATATTTTAAGTTTAGAAAAACACTTCTAATAGAAAGAAGAGATGATATGGATACAAAAAAAAAAAAAGACAAATAAGTAGGAACTAAAAATAAACATGAAGTGGTTTATAATGAAGGATTGACAAGAGATTACATTTGATATAAGAAAACAAAATACAAATTAACAACATGAAGATGGGCAAAGAAGTTTCGGGCTTCAAGTTGTTGTTATGAAATAGTACAGAAATAAAGATTAATCTAAAGAGGGTTATTAAATCGAATTCCTGATATAAATAAAAATATTGTATTTAATTTATAATCTAAAATTGTAAATACATAAAATAAAATGACGGGACAATGGGAATTAAATAGGAATAAGAAAATATACTTGAATGTAGAAAATATATCAAAAACAATAAGAAGAAGGAGATTGCTATTTGTTGGTCATGTCTGGAGGTTGGATGATGGGAAATCGATTAACTAAGAAGATACTCAGCTATCTTTGGAAAGAATAGTCGACAAGCTGATGTCAAGAAAGATTTGGATAGAAATAAAAGAAGAGAAGAGGAAAGTATGGAAAGATAAATTTTAAAAAAATAAGGTTTTGAACATGAAAGGACTCCTAAGAGGAAAAAAGAAAAGAAAACCCGATCCAAAGTGGTGTTAGGAACGGAAAATGATGAAGGAATACTAGAAAGAATGGAAGAGAATAGAACAAGGAAAGGTAAATTGAAATTGTTATTTGGATCAAGTCGACCTCAATGGGGGAAATAAAATCTATAATGAATATTATTAATTTCTGATAAAAATAACGACATTAATAATAATTAAATACAATAAAATAGTAATAATACGCTATAATATTATCAATATTCTTATATTGATAATATTATAACGTAATGTTATAATAATAAAACTAATAAATTAATATGAAAACTTATCGCACTTGGTTTCCAATAATATTTCTCTTTAAACAAATTTTAGTAGAGTATTTCAATTCAATTAAATCTGCGTTTCTTTTATTTATTTATTTTTTTTACTCCTTGTATTTTATTATTTACTTTGGAAAACATATTTTGTTAAAATAATAGGCAGTGCTAAGGCTTCAATCCGAACCGTACATCAAGATATAATTTTTTATATAAATTGTTTATAATTTTTTTTTTGTGCTGTGAATGTGCTGGCTAGGAACATGTTAACGTGGTATGAAAGGCATGAGAAAGAGTAGTACCCAGCGGCACCTCTTCCTGTCATGATAATCGGATATAGTTAGGCTAGGAGATCCCTCATTCAGCTCCTCTTCAGCCTCCTCTGCGGGTGTTGTCAGGCATGTTGGTTGTTGCCATATTATAAATATAATATGTTTCATATATATTAATAAAATGTATTTTATGCTCTTATTGTTGAATATTAAATTAGATATAACGATTCATACCATAGTTACAGACTGAAAGTAAATAACTTGAATCATAGACAAAATAAATAAATAGATAAACTAAAAAAAAAAGATTAAACTTATAATTAAATAACATAGAAAATCCTAAAACAGGCATCCTTCGATGCAATATTTACACTAATTCAGCTCCAATCTTGCCCTCCTCCAGTTGTGGAGGACAAATTAGGACTGAGAGAGCTAAGATTCACCCTCAAGGGTGTCATTGGTAATGAAAGCCAGTGGAGGGTGAATAAAGACTCCTCTGTTATAACATGACATGTACAGAGGTAAAAATCTTCAAACGCTCTTTCTTGAAACGCACTAATGCTCTGTCAATAAAGTACGTAATATAATATTTCATAATAAAAGTACCCTATTAGCTGTAATTATAATAATTTATTATAATTTGTTTTTAATATTAATTTCAAATTAATCTGTTTCAAGAATCACCTGTCTATTTGGTATAAAAGACTGGGAGAGTTGAAATTTGTATGTACATTTTCTGACCTGTCTTGAATGCCGGTTTGATGATTTTTTTTTTTGAGTAGATTTGAGACTAACTTAGTTGCAGCATTTGTTCTAATTCAGACAAATATAAACCATTGCAACGTGCTTTCTAATTATTGGGAAAAAAAAGTGGAGGTTTGGTTGCAATTTCCTCTTGACTCCAACCATATTAATTAATTAACCATATTAAAAAAATAGCTTAAAAATTATGAATTTGTTTTGTCATTGATTATTGTTATCAAAGCATCGTAAGCAATTAATTATTTATGTTTTTTAATCAGTCATCTTTCGAGAGAATTGAAATTTCTGTATAAAAAATCTAATGTTGAGACATAGAATTTATTAAACAATTGTATATAGAACAACTACAGTTTATCCATATGAAAATATTTTAATGTTTGTATTTTACCCAGCCCTTATTTGGTACTTTCCGCACTTTCTCAGACTCCAATGATAATTCTGTCGATCGCGTTTTCAATCAGCCCGTCCGGTTGGATGTAATGCTTGTGAGGTGTAAGTTGTTGGCTTCATAGAAGTGGTTACCCTTTCAAATTGCCTATGCCCGCTAAAAGATCGTTCCTTAAGTTGTTTACCTATAGCTCACTTGACCGAAGAATGACCGTCTAGATGGGGGAAAAAAAAAACAATAAAGAAAAAGAGAAAATCATGTAAATAGTCTTTAATAGTATACTCTCTCTACGTTATATTCGAAAAATTATTTGAAATTAGCAGGTTTTAAAGGTCAGAAAAAATGTTTTCTATATTTTTTTTATATTTTTTTTCTATAATTTTTATATTTATATTTTTTGAAAACGTTTGGGCTTTTCAACCATCTGGGTCATTTTCACCCTATATTGCAGTTTTAAAGTTAGAAATTTTCAAAATAACTAAATTTAAAAGAATAATTTGGTTTTCTTTAAGAATTGCGCTAATTTGTTTGTACACTTTTCTTTTTGAAGTAATTCCTCCAAACTGCTTTTCGAGAAATGTTGTGTTCTATGAAATTCGAAGTATTTTTTTGTTATTGATTTAACTTGCTTACAAGAGCATATTATTACATCTTTGAGTGCAGATTAATTTTCAACACTTTCTCATTCCTCTATCAAGTTCAAAATATTGTTTTCATCCATTCTACGATTGAGTAATTTTTCATATCTTTAATTTTAATATATAATTCAATTTTTTAAATACAAAACATGGTTTATTAAATGTCAAAATTTTTAATTTCAAAGTTATATATATAAAAAAAAAAACTTAAAGTTCTCCTATACATTGGGTCCATGTAAAAAATAAATGCTTTTATTTGTTAATTGTGTCATACGGTTCATTTCCAGACAAAAACATCCCGTCTCGAGAAGAGAACTATTTATTCAGTGGTAGACGTCCTAATGTCGATGCCATTTATGAAAATCTATGAACAAGAAACTGGGCGTTATAACAACAACATTTTACAGAAGAATTGTATAAGATCGGGCGTTATGCTTAAGTTTTTGTATATTTAACAATTGAGCATAGTAAATGATATAAGTAGTAATGATGTGACCACTATCTGTCGAACCGTAAAAAAATGTGTCATTTTGAGCACATTATGATTCTGATTATGATTAATAATACTTACGATTTTCAGATATATATTCGAGAAAAAATAATGTCTTCTTCTGCGGTATCATATGCCGGCAACAGTGTAAAAAGTTCTAGTGCTCAACACGGAAATAATAAGGAATTGCTTAGTGCCTATTGGCTTGCTATCAGAAAAGGCAGAAGAAGTCTGAAATGAAAAGATTTGGGGAATGCAATGCCAAAAAATCCTCGCGTATTTATACAAATAAAGACTTAATATTGCTGTGGACATCAGATCTCTTAATAAATTCATTTAGGAAATCTCCTATAGGAATGAGGAGATTTTTACCTAAATGAATAGTAGGTCTTTTAAAAGAAATAAATGAAGATGATTCAGATGAAATTACAAAAATTACTTTTATTCGCATATTTAATTTCTTCTTAATTATAATTATTCATTCATTAAAAACAATTATTATTTTAAAATTTAGGTAAGTAGAATTTATTTTTTATGTATAACTTAAGTGTTAGATCAAAAACATGTGTAATACTTTTTCGTGATCCTCACTCACTCATCTGCTCATGGAATAGAGAAAGTAAATCAAATATTTGATGAATTTATATTGTAGTTCTTCAGATTTTTTTGGGAGATTTTGTGTGGAGTAAATATGAAGGCTCTAAAGCCAATGCCTAATCAGTAAACAATGAATAAGTACGAAAACTTCACTTCCTCATTCCCTTCACTTTTTATTTATTATAAAAATTGTATTTATTATAAAAATTGTATTTCATCCAATATGTCTGTAATTCAGTTGCCAAATTAATAGGCTAAAATTGGTTAATGTTCATCATAATGTAATAATTTTACTAAAGATTATTTTAAAAATTGAAACTAAAGATATTTTTAGATTTCCTTCTAATATTCTCTCATCCGCACTCACTCCCTCACTTTTGAAAATTGGAATATTTTGAATGATCTTCCATTATAAGGTATATACAATTACAAAGGGATATTTTGACAACAGTATCCGAGATGCAATTAAAATTAATAAAAATTAAAAATTACAGTGCTGTCTGAAGTAATAAGAAAATTATGAGGATATCTCCCTATTTTCGAGAAATGAACCATATATCTATTATAATAGGTAAATAATAATTATTAGTGATACATTGATTTATACCTCATTTGTCACATTAAATTGTTTGGTTAAATGCATTGAAAAATAAATTCTGCTCAATTTTTTATAAGAACCTAGTGAAGATTTGATACTTTTTTTTTTTTTTTTTTTAATAAAAGAACCGTTCAATGGAGCGAATTCATTCAATAAGTTTCTCTGAGAAGTTTTCGATAAGCGCGCCAAGGGAATCCTAAATGTATTTTTATTTTATTTTTTATGTTAAGAAGATTTTTAGCTCTAAAATTATACATCTCTTGGACGATTATACCTAATTTCGAAAAGCGATACGGGAGCCGCAAAGGGGTGGTGGGGGAGGGGCGAGGGGGCGGCTCGAGGGTATATAAGGCGACCGCCCCCAGCCGCTCGTTCACACCGGACTCCGTCGTCGACACTTCTGTAAGTATATAAAGTATATATCGCCGATCTATATACGTATATTAATTGAAATATACATATATAGTTCATGACACAGGTATTATTTTAATTTATTATATGTATTTTTTAAAAGTATTGTAGGTGGAAAAAGGTATAGAAAACTTATCGAGTGATGAAAAAAAAAAAATGGTTTATAAAAAAAGTTTTTATTTTTGGATTAAAATGTTTCTGTCTATTGCTCGTATATAATTTATTCAAAATCAAAGTTTTCTCCATATTCCTTAAAAAAAAATAAAATAGGAAAGCTGTTCTTTCAAAATTTATATGAAAATTATTGATACAAATTTATTTCATCCAGTTTACTTCATACACTATAAAAAAATATTATAATCTTACTACAATGTAAAATTTCTTAAAAAAAAAGTTTCTTCTCCTTGGAATTCCAAAACGAATTTCCCCCAAAACATTTTTAATTAACGTTATTTTTCTAATATTATTGATAAAATTCATACTGAAACAAGTTTATGCGGTAGGTCATTGTTTTCAATATTATAAAAGTTATATTTCTATCCAAATTATAATCAGGGAGTACATTATATTATATATATATATATATATATATATATATATATATATATATATATATACACTAAGATTGAATCCGAATCTTAACAAATAATAGATACACCATCCTGTTTATTCATATACCACAGAAAATTAATAATTATACCAATTATCATCTTATAATATCCTGTTAGTTGAAACAGTAATATAAAACTAGGAAATGCGTAATATAAGTTAATATGATAAATATATTTAATTCATTTCATTCATTCATTATTTAATTCAGTAAATGCTTCCGAATTTTCACATATTATAGATAGTTTATATATAATTAATTTATCTTCTACCATAATGTATGCCGGGGGAGTTCATTATATAATTAAATATTATTTCTGTATCACTGTATTATAATTATGACCGACTCTTCACATATAACCATATAATAAACAAAAAAAATAAAATAAAGCAAGTTAATTTAATTATTAAATCTGCTCTTGCCAGGGATAACTAATGTATTTAATTAAAGAAATTAATTTAAGTGTGCTTAATTTGATTGCTTGTTAATTTTGTTTTTTTACGGTCTTAAATTATATGATTATTAAAGATAAAAGGAAGTCTCAGAAATTGAAATAAATTAATTTATAAAAAAATTACATTTGAAAGTTGATTATAGTTATTTTTGTTGTAAAAATCTATAACACAATATACTCACTACATACATATAAACATATATATATATATATATATATATATATATATATATATATATATATATATATATATATAAATAAAGTATACAATTATCTGATTGAGGTAAAATTCATAGTTCTGAAATTTGAAAGAAATTGTTGTACTTTTATGACTTTTGGAAGAGAAAAATTAATTGTTATCCTTTCCTACCTATTTATTTTTTATGTTCAAAATTTCTAATTTTTAAGAATTATTTATTTTTTCAGAAATTATATATTTCTGAGTATTAATATTTGAAATTATTATCTCTATCAAATATACACACGCGATTAATTGATCAAATCATTATAAGTTATTATTTAGGTAATAACATTATTAGTCCGGAAATTTCGACTCGATAATTACATTCCCTTATATTACAGAAGCACAAAGAAACTTCTTTACTCCCAAAACAAATTCGATCAAATTCGTTTATTTTTAATATTTTTCCCTTGAATTCAAGATAGTGCACTATGCATGAAATTCTAAAATCGGACGGCATTACATCCCTCTTTCATTCAATTCGTTTCCACTCTCAAAACAGAATGAAATCGCCAAAGCCAAAAGCCAAAATGGCGTTTTGGGACCTAATGGACAGAAGGAATTATATGGTTCTTATTAGAATAGCCGGTATGCTTCCGTTGACACAATCTCTAACATCAGACAAAATATTTAAAAATTAAATGTTCCTGAAATGTTCCAAAATTAAGCTTTTGTGGTGCTGTCAATGGAGGAATTATTCGTTTCATACGACCTCGTGAAGCTGAAAATACTCCTTAAACTCAACGAAGATTATGTTTCAAATAGAATAATTGGTATAAAGAAAAGTCTGTCTTCAATTGTTCAATTAAATAAAATAATTGTAAATGATAGGTTTAGAAAATTACATCCAAATCTAGAAATTAGGAATATTATACTGAAAGTGGCCAAGCATCTATGATTCAGTCTAACGATTTAAGTAAAGTTTTTCTATAGGAAAATAAAGCTGAAAAATTGTTCAATCAAATTATCAAGTCTGTGTCAAATAACGTTGCTTGAATTGCTTAGTTTTATTAATTTACCAGAAACATGTTTGCAAAATAAAATTTCACTCCAAAAATGTTTCAACATTTCACATTTAAGTCATAGGCTTAGTAAGTCATAGGTCAGTGTTGCCAGGTCAGCCCTGTATTTTCTCCCTAAAACTCTCTAAATTTTCTCCTTAATTCACCAGCTTTAACCCTAAACTTATCTAAATTTTCCTCTAAATCCATCAACTTTAACCCTAAATATTTAATTCTTATTTTTCTATTAGTATAACCAAAATCATCCCCTAGTGTAAGATAAGAATAAATGATTATAAATGTAAAAAATACCCCAGAGGGGTGAATATTACCCTAAATCTAGGGAAAAACCCTAATATGGTGACACTGTCATAGGCCCACTTGCACTTATTGGCACACCCTGTTTCATAATGACACAAAAGTACCAGTACAAGTGGCCCCATGACTTACAGTGTGAAGGTCTTACACAGTGACATTTAAAATAGTTATATAAGAAACAGTAAATAAAAAAAAGATAATAAAATCATTATTATATAATGACGATAAGTAACCTGCGACCTCATAAAACGAACCTTTCCACTTGTACTTATAATTAGTACTTTAGTTCTTTCTTATGAAATAAGATCCGAGATCGACGATAACTTTTTAAGCCCCTTCAACTTAGTACCGAAACCACCGACCGTGGTTCCAAGGTTTTTTTTGTTACCAAGTTTGCAGATATGATTTCTTCGAGGCTCGATAAATTCAAAATACTTTGAATTATATAAATTATTTACAGTGATAAATCGTGCAAAAATTAATCAATTGAACTTTAGAAACTTTTTTCCCTACAATCTTTCAATTCTATTTTATTTGTTATTATAATATATTTATGATTATTTAAATTCTCTAAATAAAATGACTGCAGTATAACAGGATGTCTCACTAGACATCCTGTTATACTGCAGTAAGTTCATTATTTTTTAATAGTACGGTATGAACCATTGCGATAAAAAAAAAACATCTTGAAAATCCTAAACCGTACTTTCTACAAAGAACAAATACAAACGCATGTAAATTTAAAAAAGTTTATATTTTTTTTATTTATATCATGCATTTATTTGGAAGGCAACTAATTACAATAACTAAGTAATAGAAGACAATAGTTGATAATATTAATGTATAATTTTATTATATTATTTTACCATTCATATTATTTGAAATGTGGTCTGCAAAAAAAAAAATCTGAAAAGAACTTTTTTTAGTTCGTTTCCTCCGCCAATTAAACTTCTCTATTATCAATGACACAACTCAAAAATTTGTATTTTAACTTAATTAATTATTAGATTTTATATAACTTCATAAGGTATATGTATATCGTGGTATTAAAATAAAGTTGGCATTAATAAATTAATAAAAAGAAAAAAAAAATATTTGGAAAATAAGAAAAAAGTGTATGTTCATCTCTAACCTTAGATTTACGCAATGCGCCCGTTTGACGGATTTCAAATACTTCTTAAATTAAAGTTTTAATTCTAAATTGGGTGTAGATAGATAAAGTGGATTAAATACAAATTTGTAAATTTTTCAAGAGACCCAAACTTTGAACGTAAAATTAGATTGAATTTTGTATGTTTTGAGGTATTAAGTATGTACCACCTTAAAGAAGACGCTAAACAGTGTGGAAAACAATAAAAATTAAAAAAAAAATGACAAAAAAGGATTTTGTTTTTGCATCTCCACGCCTCAATTCAAAATAATTTTAGGTCGATATTATTCTTCATCATCGATCGGACTAAAAATACATTTCAATGTATTAGTCAAGTGACGGATTTCATTTAAATATGAGAATTTGCCCGTAAATCTGTTGCTATGAAAAATTAACTTGGATTATCGGATGATTCCTTCATTTTCTAGAAACACTGCTCCAAGCTATCAGAACCTGATCTAGGATTTTTTCCAGAGGGGAGGGGGCAAGCTTAATTTTGCAGCCCATTCTTTCATCCCCTAATAAAACTCAACAGTTTTGTAATTGTATCTTAGGTAATATATTACGAAATAAATATCATCTCATGATTTTAACACATTTTATTGACTGAATTAAGGTCAAAACAATTTTTAAAAACATAAACAATCAAACTAAAAAACTATATAAAAATATAATTTCTTTGGGGCTTTATTTTTTATATTCACACCTGTCAAACTTGACAAACAGTGAATTTGCTACCTAAAAATTTGTTATCGTGGCATAAAAGGCATGCCACCTGCGGCTCCTCTTCTTATCTTGATTATTGTATTTAGTTAGGCTAGGGATCCCTTATCCAGCTCCTCTTCAGCCTTCTGCGAGTGTTGTCAGGCATGTTGGTAAATAATGAATAAAAAATTATAACTATGAACACTTCGCATTTTTGGGCCAGCTCTTGGATAAATATTTTTTTCTAGGTAAAAATTTTAAAATCGGAAATGGTCACTCGCCACAAAAAAATGTGCCAGGTAAAAAACTTCAATAAATGATAACACTATCTCTGTAATTCACATCATGGTAATAAAACCAAAATAAATCGGGAGGAAGAAATTCAGAGAATAACTGGAGACCTCGTCTGCCGAGATGCCCACACTATACTAAAAACTATGCCCAACATTTTCTAACAATTGTCATCATTGTCTTACAACTGTCTAACATTTCAAACGCTCAGACATATTCGACCAATAAATATTTTCATTGAAATGTAGTGCTTTTTGATTGCACTTGTTTTGTATCTGTTTAGATCTTTACTCACAGATCTATTATTATATGTCTTGTAAATTATACAAGAAATTTACTCGTATTTAAATATATGGCAAGAGCATTGTCTTTTTGCATTTACTAAAATTGACAGGAACAAAAAAATAAATAAATATTTTTACAAAAATTCACCGGAAATTTACTGCTCCCTCAATTCTGCCGTCCGAGGCAAATCTAGGGTCCCCCCCACATCCGGGCCTACAAGTTATCATCTAGAATATTTCAAACCAAAGCCTTAAGAATTAATTGGTCCGTGCTAATTTCCATGTGATTAATAAAACAATAACCTGGTGTTGCATTTCTCACGTCAACTGATCGAACCAACTGCTTTCTTAAGAAATAGATTCTGTAATGTGATTTGGCTCTGTATGTTCCTGATGAGGCCTGAATTGGCGAAAATTTGACGTTGTTAATTGTTTTTGGAACTAAAGTTTTTGGTTTAATATATTATATTTTAACAATAACCTATTAGAAAGATTTCTTAGTTTTCTTTAGTAATATTCTCATTTTGTTTATTCTCTTTACAATGGAACTTTTTTTTTTTTCTTTTTTCCTTCCATAGTGACCCTATGGGAGGATCATGTATTTGTAAAAAAAATTGGAGGCTCCATGCTACTATAGCCATACTACCTGCATAGTAATATTTTAGTAACATTTCGTAAGATCATTTATTATTGGAAAAAATATAAAAGAAAAATAAACATTGCAATACACTAAAGAATAAAGTATGAAGAAAAAAGAAGATAAAAATAAACAACACAAAATGAACAAAATAAAAATAAAATAAATAAATAAATTTAAAGTAAGAATATAAACAAAAATATCGAATCTTAACATAAACTTGAAAATATTGACAAACTAAATAATACAATTGATTAATATACAAAGCACAATAATTTTACAATTATACTCAATAATGATATTATAATAAACAGAATATTATATTATATTATAATAAATAGAACCTTTAAGGAATTTTAATTTATTAAAGAATTGTACCTCTAGCCTAATGTTGTGTTACACGTTACCAAACTGTGAAATAAATAAAAAAATAATAATAATAAAGATAAAGTACTTAAGTTCTCGAAACCTAAATATAAATAATAGATTAAAAAAAACAGTATAATAATTTTAAAAACTTATACTTTTATGAACACATATGTATATTAGGTTGTGTTATTTAGAACAAATATAGCATGTAGGTATTACATGCATATATGCAGTTGTCTTTATCCAGTACAAAAGAGTTTCTTAATAGTTTAAGAATACCATTCATTTATTGCATATATATATATATATATATATATATATATATATATATATATATATATATATATATATATATAGACCTTTTGAACTGTTTTAGGGACTAAAGTTTTTGGTATATATATTCCTAGCGGGTCTAGTCCTAATATGTAGTTTATAATATATATCTGTCGTATATATATTTATATATATTATATATATATATATATATATATATATATATATATATATGTGTGTGTGTGTGTGTGTGTGTGTGTGTGTGCGTAAATATAGGTTTTATAAGAGTGAGATTTGAGAAGATTGCCCTGAACATGTAACCATGGATATGCAACCGATTCTATCCCGACACAAATCCCACCTACGCCCTTGTATATCAGTTTGGGTAAAAATATTTTCTCTATATCCAACAGAATAAAAAAAAAAGGTTGGTGATTCTTATGCCTACTGTGAATCATCCTCCCGAACTTTAAACTTTGTATTTCATGAAACAATTTTTTTAAATGTCGATTTTAAATGTTTTTTGTCTACTGAAAAAAAAAAGAAAGATTTTTGTTCACAAATGATTACTATGTGATTTTATATATCTGCATCGAAAAAGTTCTAAAAAGAGGGTCCAAACGTCCGCATACATTATATATATATATATATATATATATATATATATATATATATATATATATATATATATATATAGAGAGAGAGAGAGAGAGAGAGAGAGATAGTTTTAAATTATTTTTTTTATTTTTATATTTTTTTTTTATCGCCACCATGACTATCTTCTAAACTTGGATTTTTTATATTCAAAATTATATAGTAATTTTTTTGTTATATCTGTAATGTTATTATGCTATTAATTATGCAACAAAGAATTATTTAATTTCGGTATTCTATCATTATTGTAAATCTATTCTTCCTATTCATAAGAAAAAAAACAAAAAAAACAGCTATAATAATTTATCTTTAATTCAAGCGTTAGATTCTTCGGAGACATTTATAGAATAAATATTGTTTTTCATTTGGTTTTACTGCAGTTTTTATATGATAAGATTAGTCGACTCCAATAAAAACCTGCGATGAGCATACTCTATATTTATCAGGAATCGTCAGATTATTTCTGAATTGGGATTCCTCAATAATTTAAACATATTATTATTAAACATATTATTAGCGTTACCCGCGATATTGTACCCTATCTGCACACCAACAGATAAATCAGAGAGAATTTATTTCTATCTTATTAAAACATTTGTTGAACGTCTAGATGCACACGTAACTTTTCCGTTAAAAAAATACTTAAATAATAAATAAGTTGTCTTATTGAAAAAAATCGCAATACGAGTAGAACTACTACATTCTTCGATAAACCACTGCTAAAAGAAACAAAATGAATAAACAAAACTATAAATAAAAACTAATTGATGAGTTAGTGTGTGGACGGCTGACCCAGGACGGATCCCATCTCTTTTCTTTCATCGGATTTCTCGAGTGAAATCCTTTTTCTTTTTTACTTTTCGTTACCTATATATGTATAGGAAGGGGAAAGTATTGTTTATTTTATTATGTTATACTGATAGAT
Organism: Rhaphigaster nebulosa; assembly: GCA_948150685.1. Lineage (NCBI taxonomy): Eukaryota > Metazoa > Arthropoda > Insecta > Hemiptera > Pentatomidae > Rhaphigaster > Rhaphigaster nebulosa. The sequence continues at coordinate 56,394,238 of OX411310.1, read as the reverse complement.
TGGCTGTTAACACATGCTCATACCTCCTGGTTTATTTATTCGATTATATAACAAGTCAATAAAAATAGCACAAGTCCTTTTTATAAATAAAATAAAATAATAAAACATATTTAACAATAAATAGGATCTGAAAAAATAATATTTTAAACATAAATAATGATGTTTTCACTTATTTATATAGCAGCCAAATATTGATATTTTTTAAGCACAAAAAATCAAAAGCAAAAATTTTCTTATTGTGGCGCACTTCGTACAAGCAAACGATACATACATATTTATTAATTGAAAAGTAGTATACAATTTTATCTATCCAAGCTATCTTAGTGTTATCATTGCTAATCACTTCTCAATATCATAGTTTTTGTTTTCTACTTCTTTATTCTCTACCTTTGAAGTCCTGTTTGTATACTTTATAATTTTATATGATTTACCTTCCTGAATATCCTGCAACCTTACATTGAATACCTGAAAATATGTAAATGGAATCAGATGATATGGTTTGATGGTAAGTATTATCAATGCAGTTTTTAATTCTCAGTTTTCATTTAAGAGGCTTTTAGGGAACACGTAGGTTCGATGCCGATACTGCCTAAAGCTAAATTTTTGTCCACCGATCACCGTCAAAATCCAAATCCATAAGATCAAACCTAACTCGATCCTCCCATCTACTTTTCGGTCTTCTCCTTGGATATTTATCAGTTGAGTCAGCGCTAATTAGCTTATATTAAGGGGTTACAGAGCCTCTAAACTTTACACGCCCATTTCAACTGTCGCGATGCTATTATTTTAATTATACCGCTTGGGTGCATGTTATGTGATTTCGCGTTTTGTGGCCTCCTAAATTCTCCATTGGGCCCAACCTTCCTCGGATCAAATATTCAACGATATATTCATATATAACTATATTTCGAAATATTAAAGATATAACTATATCTTATTCTCGAAAACCTTAAAGTATTTTCTATACTTTCTCCTTTAAATTAAGCGGCCATGCTTTCGCCGTAGGATGTATATTGTAAATTATAACTTTAGGTTTCTGGAAAGAAGGCGAGAACTTAGTGATTTTGAAACTGAATATTTATTTATTAAAATATCAACATTATTTTTGTATTATATGAATATATGCCCATAGCAATGATTATTACTTCCTTGTACGAAGTAAAGGAAGTATTGTAATCGCGAAAATTTTCGGTTTTCAGATTTCAACGGAAATATCCATTTTGGCCATCCCTGAATCCATTTTGACTAGTTTCGTCGTGGCGTCTGTATGTATGTTCGTACGTACGTTCGTATTTCGCATAACTCAAAAACGGTTAGTCGTAGTTGAAATTTTGTATTTAGGATTGTTGTAAAATCTAGTTGTGAACCTCCCTTTTTGGTCACTGCTTAATCACCGGAAGTGGTACTTTACTTGAAGGTCATAAATGATTTCCATCAAAAATTATATTAAAATACTTTGCAAAACTTCTCAAATTTGATATTTACAACTTATATATTGATTTAAATAACATACTAGATTTTGGAGTATGAAATAACATACTATGCAAAATTAAAATCATTTAAATCGGACCATTATTAGCTGAAAATATTGCGTAAGGAACTTCTGAGACTGATTCTTCTGGCGGCTAGTCATCCTGCTTCCTGACTTATTTATTGGGCTTCTGATTTCCTCTTATCGCTCTGTTTTATTTTTAAAATTTATCAGTAATTGGGGAAAAGTAAATAATTTGCATAACATATAAATTTTTCATACAATTCACTGAGCCCACTTAGTGAATTTTTTATGGTCATAATTTCTACCTGGTGAAAAAACAACATCAGGACTAAATTAACTTAAAATTATCAAATCAATACCAAATGACGTATTGAACGACTTGGTGGTGTTTACTAGTTTACAAGTGAAGATATATGGTTTGCTAAGAGAAGAAATGTGATCATGAAAAAATATTTTTTTTTTTACGATTTTTGATTAGTAGAGTGGGTTTACTTTCTATGCATGCTTGACTATTAGCAACCTACATACTTTCTTCGAAAATTTATTTGTTTCCTCTGAAGGTAATCTTACCTCGCGAAAGCGAAAATTATAATTTTTATATATATATATATATATATATATATATATATATATATATATATATATATATATCTGGAAACTTTTGACATTTGAAAAAATATCTTACAAAGATCAATAGCCATTTTTTATTTATAAATATTAGATCCATGGTAATTTCATATATTGCCTCTTAAATTACATTTACAGGCATATGTTTCCACTGAAAGTCCTACTGTACAGAAAAATGCATATTATTTATCATTAATTACATTGAATAAAATTTCAGGAACTTTCAAATATAAATAATTATTCATTGAAATACAAATAACTTTTTCTAATATCACACACACACACACACACACACACACACACACACACACACACACACACACACACACACACACACACATTACTCTACATCACCCATTTAAATCTATTTTTGAATTTAAGTTAATCTCTTTCTGGGTCTTTGTGCTTTTTCCTTCGAAGGATTTTGTTATCTTTATTTCAAGAATTTATTTACACTGGGTTTTTTCAATCCCCAATTTTTCATGTAATTACATAGCCCACTTTTTATGGAAATATCTAAGTCAAACAAAATCGTTCAAAAATGATGCTGAGATAATTCAATACAGCTGTTTAATTTCTATAAAATGGTAATAAGCAAAACGTGAAAACATTGGAGTCCAAATTATAGACAACTGAAAAAAACAAATCAACATCCACTTGCTTTCGCTCAACTGATTTGAACCACCCAGAAATCGGGATATCTCTGATAGTGACTATAAACTACACTTCCTTAAAAAAAAATTCTGTTTTTATTTTTTGACACGGTAAATATATATTCTTTTGACTGGTTTTCCGACCTCGCTCTGCATTGTCTGATTGCCCGAAATGCTGATTTCCTTTCACTTAATTTCTGGCCATTTCACTTCTTCACCTGAGAATTCCATAATACATAACTCGATAGATTGAGTAAAAGTATCAAAGGGTACACTTGAACTGTAATATTAACCATTAGGCTAAACGTTTGGAGGGTATTATTTGGATATTATTTACATTATTTCGAGGATACGACTGATTGACTAGTAATATCCTTAGGACTCAATATTGACCAGTATATATATATATATATATATATATATATATATATATATATATATATATATATATATATATAGAGAGAGAGAGAGAGAGAGAGAGAGAGAGAGAGAGAGAACCTGATCCAAGTGTTTCTTTCCTCGGCCAACTTTCTTCTTCTCTTCTCTTCCTTCTGTCTATATATCTCTTCTTGTATGACTCCTTCCTCTCAGGTCTCCCCTTTGGTCTTCCTTCTCCCGTTTTTACTCACCACCTCCCGTTTCTACTCACCACAAGTTCCTATGGCATTGTCGAAACATGCACAAACCACCTGAGTCGATTCTCAGTAAGCAATAAGCTCCTAGTCGAGCCAAGTTGGTCCTTTTCGGGTTATTCATAATTTTATACGTATAAAAAATAAAAAATCTCATTATTGGGTAATAAATAAAATGTATCCGATTTTCAATCATGAAGTAAAATATATATATGATAATATAACCACTATTAATATAAATTATAACACATATTTAATTTGTAATTAAGAGAAAACATACAAAATAATTCAAGTTATTAAGTTTACTGTGAATTGATCCTTAATTATTTATAACTTTAATCATTACGCACAGCTCATTACAGTTCATGTAATACGTTCATAACTGTCATTGGACGGGAGTTTAGAATGATTATTGAATGGGATCAATGGTTACCAACAAACACTGAGTACTAATTTAACCTGCGATTTTGCAACAGTTCGAACACATCACCCCTTCCCCTCGCGCTATTAATCCACCAATTATTTCTCTTCCGTTATTTTCCATCTCCCGAAATCCGCATATTGTGGGCGAATGTAAATTAGGGGACACGGCTTACTGTATAATTCCATATCGCCAAGTCACGGCTAACTCGATTGTTACTGATATGGATAAAAAGTTTATTAGGCGAAAATTAGGGTCTAATTGAAAAATAATAATATAAAATAAGTCCTATCTCTCTATCGTTGTCATTATCAACGAGTCGATACAAAGCCTGCACGTATAAGCTTTAACTCAATATGAACTTCGGATAAAAAAAATTGAAATTGGACCATGTCGTAATGAAATGCACGTCATCAGCTAAACATACGAGGGACACATCTTATGGGAACTTAAATCCTCGAATTCTCTTAATTATTATAATAATAATTATTATTATTGACTGAATTTTATATTAGACAACAGCCAATATGCTGATATGAGAAATATATTACGCAGAAATTATTTGTTAATAATTTTCGCATCGTTAAAACTCTTATGAGTTTTGCAGAGAATGGCAGAGAACCATTTTTTTGTATTCATAATTCAAAATTTTTCAACCGTATGGTGTTAATTTCAATAACAGGCATTGCGATAGGCTTCCCTATTTGTGCTAGCTATTGTCAGGGACGTAGCTACAATTGATTGGAGAGGGAAAAATCTAAAAATTTTGACTTTTCGACCCACACTTTATGTTGGGGCTCATTTGTATCTTTATTTCTAACCCTGAAGAAGGCCTACAATGTGGGTCGATACATCGGCATTAAATAAATAGTTTAAACTATTTCACCTTACTCTTGATCGTCACCCCGACCATCTCCTTCCTGATATACCAAACGGTGAACATTCAATACTTAAAATATATTATGATTTCCCCGATTTCCCCCATCTTTTTTGGATATGAACTTTTCACTTGCATGAATGTTGATACTTTACAACAATATATATTTTTTTCTAATCTAATACGAAATTGTATCACTACTCGAGAAATCCCAATTTTTTCGAAATCCCAACTCAAATTTACGTTTTATCTACTCTTTGAGTAAACTGTTTTGCCACAATTTTCGCATTTTGGCGTAGGTTCTCAAATCTCAAACTTCCCAACTTGTTGGGTTTTCAAATTAATGGAGGGGCGAGGATGGCTCGAAGAAATGTTGTCCTTAAAAGATTTGGATTTTGATGGAATTTAGTCCTGGAAAGTTTGTAGCCAATGACTGTCTCTAGCCTTCAGACTGTATAAGATACCGCAGTTAATTCCTTAGTAAAATCCGAAAGATACATTATTCTTCTCCAGAAAACTTAAATTTCTTTGAGGCCTTTAGGTAGCCAAAATATGATTCACAAAATAACTAAATAGGTTACACATCCCTCAATAATAATAATTATTATAACGATATCTGAGTTATTTTATAATAATTATATTTTATAATTATCCGTGTATTGAGTAAAAACTAATCTTGGAAAATTAGGCTGTCTTAATTTTTTAACGACTCCAGCTAAGATCAGCGTACTTCACCCTAGATCAAGAAGTACTCAGATATATAAATATATTTTACATTTATCCATAATTGATTTAGTATGCTCTACCCCTAAGTGTTATTGGCGTATTATGCAACCATAATTACGCAATATTGTAAAATTCTGATTTTCTTAGGTATTCCAAAAGGTCCCTCATCACGTTTTCGTCATCTTGGGGAATTTCTTCCATTGTCATAACGAAATTCAGGTTATTGTCTCAGAGCAGATAAGGGTTGGGCACCACATAATTTAGAGTTGAAAAGTTGCACATCGTTTTGATAGTTTTTGATTTTGTACATTGTAGTAGTTGTAGGGAAAAACAATGCCTAATATATATGTATAAATGCCTATAAATATATACATACATAGGCAGATATATATGTGCATTTTTTTATTTAACGACCAAAACAATTCTTCTATCTTTTATTCGTTTATCCGTACCTGTTAATTACATAATGGATAATGAGCAGTTGATTTTACGTAATGATTTAGCTAAAAATGGAATTTCTGGATCGAAGGAAAAACATGGCTAAGCGATAATCCTTCCATTGCTTTAATTTTCTTCGATTACACCATCATCTGGGACCTTTGCCGTAATTTACATTAGATGTTAGATCTATCAATTCTTAAACAATTTTTCAGATTCTTTCTTTTAACTTGTCATGAAATCTTTTGTTTGTTATAGTATTAATTTATTCGGCTGTGAAGTCACTAGATGGTTAATATTTCAGTCCAAAGAGGTTTTAATTTGTATGAGTTCGTTGTCAATTGATGTCTTATTTGTAATTTGGAGTATCCATTTATTTGACATTCGAGAGTCTCGGATTCGAACAAAGTTGATTATGTAGACGTTTTGTAAGAAGTATGATAAAACCGGTTCAAAATTAGGGATACTTCTATATTTGGCTGAGGTGGGGGATTGAGGTTGGGGTTTGTTCAATGTAGGCGTTGTTTGTTGATTTAGCGGTCTTCACATTGTTCCTGTTTGTCTTGTTAAGAAAGCTCGCATATTAAGTCTTCTGCAAAGATAACCTCAAGGTTTCTCAAGGATTCCTCCCAGTTTACTCAAGGTGACTATATCCCAGCCATTTTGTAATTTAAGTTTTGGTTGGTTATTTTCAATAACGATCCTGTGACCAACAAAAAAAAAATGTTAACCCCTCTCCTCTCAAAATTTGAGAATTTACGCTTCGTTACGTTTAGGGTAGAATAAAAAAAAAAAAAAAAAAAAAAAAATCCGTCTGCCCACCGTCCTTGGCCTTTCTCCGGGACTACCCGACCGATTTTTTTGAGATTTGGCATCTAAGTGACAGTTCACTCTAGGATTATGCTCGGAACTCGGCATTACTATCAGCCGGTTTGCCCCGAAATGGCGGTCGATTAGAGGTTTTATACGTCCTTATCTTATCCATTGAAGAAGACAAAGAAAAAAAATATAAAGTCTTTTGGAATAATACCAAAGACTCAAGAAAAAATAAAAATCAAATAATTATATATATATATATATATATATATATATATATATATATATATATATATATACATATAATTATTTGGAAATAATAGACCATAGTACAATAATTTGTAGCGTTTTTTTCAAGTTGCGATTTGAAAGTTTTAATCCCCCGAATCAATACTAATTGATTATTTTTAAATTTCAAACTATTTAATTGGGTTCTTGAATAATGATTTTTTACGACTGTAATGATAGTGGGTCTGTCTTTGACAATTTTGTTGGGGAGAAATTTATAATACATGATTATATTGTATAATATTATATAAGTTTTGGCTTGATTCAGAATTTGTAAGACTTAGCATTAAAAAAGTTGAAAATATAATATTAGCATTTAATCTCGATACCCCACCCTATTTAATAATAGATACCCCTTTTAAGTACATAAAAAAATTGGCTCAAATAAGACTCCCCAAGAGTTTTTCCTCCCATATCTTCTGAACGGGTCTGAATTTTCGTGAATCAGACGATTTTCCGACCATTCAGAGGTAGGCTAAAAGGAAAATTAGTGTGAAAAGTTTTCCGAATCTTCATCTTATATCTCGTGAACAGAAGAATGGATTTTCGCGGTTGAAACGATTTTCCGACTCTATAGAGGTAGAAGAAAAGGAAAACGAGAGTTTCTTTTTAAAAGGAAGGGACAAATTAAATTTATTTGCGAATCCTGTCCAGCAATATGCATTTTCAAAATTTTAATTCAATTCTTAATATAAGAGTCTTAGCGAATGAAAAGTAAAAAAAAAAAATCACACTAATTATCCTTTTAGTCTAAACAATCGGGAAATCGATTGAACCGTGAAAATCCATTCATCCAAGAGGGAAAGCGAATGGAAAATTAGTAGATTTTTAAACTCGTTTTCCTTTAAGCCTACCTCTAAATAAGTGAAAAACCGTTTCAACTGCGAAAATCCATTCGCCCTTTCAGGAGATATAAGAGGAAAAGCTAATGAAAACTCAGAAAATGTTCACACTTATTTTTATTTTAGTCTACTCCTAGATATTCGGAAAAACGTTTGAACTTCGATAATCCATTTAGCCATTAACGTGATATAAGACAAAGACCAATGAAAAATCGGAAAATTTTAAAATTGTATTACTACCTAAAGGAAAAATATTTATATATATTAAAATAAATATAATATATAAATAAAATAGAAAAATAAATATACATATTTATAATATCCTCACCAATGGAATAACTATTTATTAGTTAATTACCTCATATATAAAGATTGCAGGCGATATTATCTACTGTATACTATCCAATATAATAGAATCCAGTCGAATGAGTTGCATATACACCATCATTAGTAAAATTTATTATTACTTACCCGAAATTCTCCGAATTAGAGAATAATTTAACAGGTGATTGCTAAAAGGGACGTAAGTCACTTTTTTTTCATTTCTGAGTTGTAGCCAGATTTACAATGTCTGAGTATCCATACCCCGTTTGGTGTAGAAAGGTGACTCATTCACACGTCCTTAGTCAGTTATAAGAGTCAACAGGGACCTGAGTTAATGCCCAAGTTGCCTTTTAACAATCAAATATTGACAGCACTGCTGCAAGTTACTTATTGTAAAGCAGCCTGTGGACAGTTTTGTTCTGCTGCTTAGTAAAAGAAGTTATTTTATTGTTTTGATCACAGATTCACGTTTATGCTAGAGTCGAGAAACTGACGTAGCATTAGTGTGGTAAATATGGCCGCTAACACAGTCTGTATTGTTTTTTTTCTATAAGTAAAATGGGATGTAAAAAAAGAATGAGGAAGGAATCGGCAAACGTTGGACGAAAAACGACAAAAATCTCCTATTGCCCATCATCGTCTTCTTTATCTTCTGAATCTTCAAATATGCTTTCTGTCAAGGCATTTTTAACAACATAGTCAAGAAACTTTGCCCTTTCGATTCGATTTGTGCATTTAAAAAAAAAAAAACTAATATAATCATGCACAACCGTACCTTAGCGAATAACACTTTAGCATCTAAACGCAGAGGGGTCTCACTCATTATTCTTGCTAACTGTTTAGCATCATAATACATTTAACACAAGCTGCGTGAATACCCCTAGTGTATGTTGTGCCACTGTGCTTGTTAAATAAACGTATTTTGGTATGCATATAAAAAAAAAATAAGAAGTGATCTAAATGATAAATGATAGTTCTGAGAAGTCTAGAAAGAAGAAGAAAAATCTCGAGATAAATAAGAGAGGTATAATTACATTAAATATTAAAACATATCTTGCTCAGTATTTCACGAAAGCCAAGCTCACAAAGGCTATGATAAAGTAGTCTCCTTCCAAACGGGCTAGGTATATCAACAATTTTGTTCCAGAAAATGTAAAGCAGTTGCATCTTCCTATTGCATGTTCCTGATAATTGTCCAGCACAAAATAAAAATCTTAAATTGTCCAGAGTTTGTCCTGCTTTTACTGACAAAAGGAAGTTTAAGACTATAAAATAATTTTTCCCGCTATCTGCCTTCTCTTATAACCGTGTGTGACCATAAATCCAGCATTATTAGATGACCTCTATTAATGTTTTATTTTTGTAAAAATAATACTGTTTAATTAAAATTCTCTCTTAAAATCCTGGACTTAAAGTTTGCTGAGTGCTAAGAAGGACCTTTGTCGGCTGATAAAATTATTTCAAATTTCATCAACATGTTAACTTAATAGAATAATAGGTAAAACGTTCATAAGCATATCATATAAATTAATTAAGCATTTTTTTTTGTTTTACTCAAAATAATGAATAAATGACTGAGGTACCTTTTAACCATCACACTTTCAATTGTTATGTATGAACAGTATTTAATACTCTCTTAATATAATTAAAAGTATATATTTTTACCAAATATAATTTTTCCGATTTTAAATCGCAGAAAATGGGCGGTAATGACCAACAACTAGTGTTTAACACTAAAAATCCCATAAATACAATAAAAATAAAAAGCATATATTTAAAGTTCATGATTTTTATATTACTGAGTTTGCTATATATATATACGCAATTTATTTCCTCTTCCCTTTTTTACTTCCTTGTACGAAGTAAAGGAAGTATTGTAATCGCGAAAATTTTCGGTTATCAGATTTTAACGGAAATATCCACTTTGACCATCCCTGAATCCATTTTGACTAGTTTCGTCGTGGCGTCTGTACGTACGTTCGTATTTCGCATAACTCAAAAACGGTTAGCCGTAGAAAGTTGAAATTTTGTATTTAGGATTGTTGTAAAATCTAGTTTAGAACCTCACTTTTTGGTCACTGCTTAATCACCGGAAGTGGTACTTTACTTGAAGGTCATAATTGATTTCCATCAAAAATTATATGAAAATACTTTGGAAAACTTCTCAAATTTGGTATTTAGAACTTATATATAGATTTAAATACCATACTAGATTTTGGTCTAAATTGAAAAACCGGAAGAGGTACTTTATTTGAAGGTCATATTAGACTTTCATCAAAAATTATATTAAAATATAATGTAAAACATTTAAAATTTAGTAAATAGGACTTTTATATCAATATGAATGTATTTACTATATTTTGGTTAAAATTGGTGAGCCGAAAAGGGTACTTTACTTGAAGGTCATAATAAACTTACATCAAAAATTATATTAAAATTAAATGGAGAAATCATATGTTTCGGTAATAAAGGTTACCAACGCGATTTTGTTTATACTCTAATTAAACATTTTTATTACTTATTTTAAGTGTTAATATTGGGCATATAATACTGGTTTTCCTCCCCATTTGTGCGATGAACAAGTCTGCAGCAGGAGAATAAGATATAAGTTAAGTGGGTTCTTCCGCTTAAAATTTAGAAACTGTCGATTTCTAATGCTTTATCTAGTGATATTGACAGTTTTAATGTTGTCACGGAACACGAAGAAATCTCTTGGAAACTATTTACCTACTGAAAAAAAAACCACATTTAATAACGGAATGAAACCTCCAGAAACAAGAGTATGTGTGTGTCAATAGATGGGTGTCCCGACGCCGAATTTCGTTTTTGAGATATTGCAATTTTCGAAAATTAGTAACCAAATTGAGGATCACTTTTTGAGCCAACGATTTATAGTTTAATAGGAGTACAAGGAAGTCATGTGTTGTCCACATCAGATATTTTTTTTTTATGAGAAATTATGACTTTATGAATAACATTCATTATTATGGCCAATAACTTGCCCATATATTCCATACGATATTAATAAGAAATAGTTAATATAATATGCAAAATAGTAACAAACATATTGAGTAATAAACATAGTTTAATAATAAACATATTGAGAACCATCCTCAAGTTTTTAAAGAAAATTTGGACAATTTATTATACTAACACGGCATAGAAAGTAATTGTTAAAATTGTTTAAATTTCAGAAATATCCTGATGATAGGAACACATCATTGTAACGTCGGCATTATTATGCTGTTAACATAATAAAGAATCTTACTGGGGAAAGTCATAATTGCTCATCCTTTTAATTTATTCCGGACATTTGGATATAAGGAATAATTAATATGATACGGATAATAGCAATCGCTGTATTAAAAATTATTCTAAAGCTTTAACAGAAGATATAGACAAGTTATTCTACCAAAAAAGTGTACTGAGTAATGTTTTGTTGGTATAGGTTCTCGTTTAAATTTCCTGATGATGGGGGGGGAGGGAGGGAGGAGGGGCACTTCCCCAAAACGTGGGCATTATTATGTTATGCTATTACATTACAAAGAATTTTATTGTATAGCCATAAATGCTCATCCCGTTTATTTATTTTGTACTTCGCACAATTTTGTGTGTGTATACATGTGTATACATTCTCTTTATATATTTTCTCATTCAGCCAGAATCATATTCCTCCTTTATATAATTATTTAAGCGTTAAATATTTATTTTTCAATTTGTTGATATTTAGCCTTTTTAATTTTAATTTACTTATATTCTTTTTTGATTTTTTTTTAAATTTATTAATTTTGAATTATTCATCCATAAGTAGAGTCCGAATTTCATTTCTCTAGCATATTATCTATTATCTTAATTTTTTAGATATTTATTTTGAAGTTTGATGATATTCAGCTTTATTTTTTAGTATCCTCTTTCTTTTTTCGACATATATAAACTAAGCAATAAATAAATTATAAATAAAGTTAGGTTTGTTCTAAAAGTAGCCGTTGCTACTTGCAGTTACAAATCATCCAACTCTTTTCAATTTTAACTAACAGGACTGCTAACGTTCAAAGCCATCGAAATACTCGTTGAAGTATTCGAGAATGACGCAGTTATTTAGGGACTTAGCTTTCCGGGCACCGGACTATGAAAATAAACACCAGGAGGCTTGGATGCTAACGACAGATATTTTTCTAACTTATCCAGTCCTATTCCAGAAGCATGGACAAACTTGAAAAATTATTGGGTATTGGGTCTGTTGTCGCCATTGCGTTTAACTAACGAATGTGAATACAGTTACTTTTCTAGAGATCAAAAAAAGAGCTATACGCTAATTTATAACTTCATCATTGCGAATATATTTCGTATTCTCAGTCTATTAACTTCTGTGAGTTCTAGATTTGTGTTTTAAAGATTTTTCTTTGTAAATATCCTTTTGGTAAATTAATAAAAGTAAGGAATTACAAAAATGCCTTTTCTTTTGAATTCGTTAGTTATACGTGGTGGCAATGTTGTAGGAAGCTAATTCGTTCTATTCCGCTATGCCTTGTCTTGTTTTTAAACATACTGGAAAAAAAATAAAATAACAAAAACAAGAAAAATATTAAAATTATATCAACGACACCGAATCCTAGGACTTAGCGACTTTTTTTTTGGGGGGGGGGGGGAGGGAGAGGAGGGGGGTCTGATGTTTGATTCGTTTTGGAGAGTGACCCGAAAACTTTTTCGTTGAACTTATTTTTCCGTATTCTTCACTTTTCCTTGGTTGAACTGGTTGAAGACGGTTTATCTCGAAGATTTATACTGACCTAAATTTGAACCAGTAATTGGGATTAACAGTGAATTATTTATAATTTAAAAATAATTAATAAATTTCAATTTGATGCTTAATAAATTAAATTATTCAATACAAAGAGGTATTTTTTTTTTCTCAAAATAAAACGGAAAACCTCAATTTCGTCGACTTATTTACTCTGTCACTGATATAATCCCAAGATAATCCTTCGGGGCTCTTGAAAAGAATAAAAGTCCGTACCTTCAACTATGAAGCTATCATTTACGATTAGTTTCGTCTCAAGTCAGTGTCATTGTCACACTAATCAGGCAGTATATTTACGTTTTTATATGTAAAACATAAATATATATATATATATATATATATATATATATATATATATATATATATATATATATATATATATATATATATATATATATATCATCTTCAAATATCGATCGGTCATTGACCTCAAAAAATCTTTTCTTCCTCCAATCTATATTTTTCTTGACATAGTTGTATTACTGAAAAAAAAAATAAAAATATATATTTTAAATAAATCAAATCGAAATGAATAGATAAATCATATATTCCAAGAGTTATGGATGAGACAGGCCGATTTTTTAATTTTCCTCTGATGCTATCCTCTATTGGGTAAGCTAGAAGCTTCGGTCGAAATGGAACTTGATTTTATTTTTATTTAAAAAAACTTCTTTCTGCGGTTGGTCCTAGGACTGAGTTCTTGTTGAAATATTTAATAGTTCTCCAACAGCTTGAGAATGCATGAAAACGACGACATTAATTAGCATTAATATTTCATTAGCGAGAACAAGAGAAGAGCGATGTCGAGATTATAAAGTTAGTGGCTTAAGCTAAGCTGTGTATTCCATTATCAATTTATCCATCTAATCAAAATAATTTATAGTCCAGCCTGCCAGCCACTACTGGTAGAGGCACTATTTTGATTAAAGCGGCGGCGGTTCGTGCCGATTGAGTGATTTGATCACTTTAGTGCCGAAGCTCATTACCCAACGCTGTGAAACATTATCGCCAACGGTCACAAAGTACTGTCGTTAGTGAGGCCCTTGTTACCGTCGTAATTGTTGTTGCAGTTGTCATATCCGGCGTCTCTGTGTACATTTATTTCCAATAATAAGGTGATGTGAAGCAAGTGCGTTTTCGGTATAAGTGAGTAATTGTCTCGTTGAACCGAAACCTTCAACTGGTAAAAGCTTCCCAATAAGGAGCATGAAGTCTAAACACTGAAACACTATCAGAAATAAGCCACGAAGGTTTACTTAGATGAAGTTTAACGAGTTGTAAAGATATTAGTTCCAACCTCTTGATAAAGTTGTCTATTTCAACTTTTTTTGTACATCTGTACCGCTGTGTATCTACCAATAGGTATTTTTTTCAGTTTTTTTTTTTTTGGCATAAGCAGAACTTACAGAATCTGTTCTTCAAACTACTTTGTGGTTTACATTTCTTCTTGAAAATAACCCATGCTTGTCCTTAGTCAGCCGGCAAAACATGATAGCAGAGGCAACTGCAGACCACTGAGGTGTGACAAGTGTGCGTGGGTTCCACTTTTCCCTACTTTCATGCTTTGTCGAGGCAACTACGGGCTAGCGAATTAAAACAAACATTATTATTTTCAACATATTTATTCAATATTATCCCATTTTCATAATTCAATAAAGACTGAAAATTGTGAACTCTCAAAGAAGCTTTAACTTTTTTCGATGATTACACCACTTCCTAAACACTGATCTATCAGAAATAAGCTACGAAAGTTCACTTAGGTGAAGTTTAACGAGTTTTAAAGATATTAGTTCCAACCTGTTGATAAAGTTGTATTTCAAATTTTGCAGTGAAGCTGTATCGAGTTTATCCACTTGTAGGTCTTATTTTTTAAATTAATTTTTAATTTTACGAACCTTCAGAAGCTGTTCTTCAAAATACTTTGACAGTTTTCTATTTTTTAAGCGCATGTCCACAGACACTCAGCTAAACATGATACTAGGGACAAATGCAGACCTCTGTTGTGTGACAAGCGTGCGTGGGTTACACTTTTCCCTACTTTAATGCTTTGTCGAGACAACTATGGGCTAGAATTAAAACAAAAATTAATTTTTTCAGTACAATTATTTAATTATATTCCACATCCCACTTTCAAAACTCAATGAAGATTGTAAAATGTGAATCTCGGACAAGCTTTAACTTCTTTCGATAGCTACACCAGCATAATAATCAACCGGAAGCTGAACCAGTTTGCTCTTGTCCCAAAATGGCTCCGCTTGAATAATGAGTCTTCCACCTTGTCACCTTGTACGCACTTAGCCCTGCCTTAAGGAGTAAGTCCGTACTAAATAGTATTCGATTAAATTATCAATCTTATCAAAATGAAAGAAGTTGAAACATAATCTTCTAAACTATTCTAAATATAATTGTCTAAGAAACGTTTAAAAAAAAAAAAAAAAAAGATGAAAATCTAACTTCAAAAATAAAAAAATTACAGTCCTTTGTAAAATTGTAAAATTTAGAGCGCACTCGTCCCACTTCACCCCACTCCAATCTTGATTCCATACCAATGGGTCATACTAGCTATTTTGTGCTCCAAGTTGTCACTTATAACTCTAGGTAAGCATTGTAGCGCTTCTTACAATTTTACCATAGCTATATTTAAACAAATTTAACTAATAAACTGAGAAGGTCTCAGTGATGAAATTATAACCACTTATTACAACACAATAAGATAACGTTTTCTGAAAAATTTGGATTTTTAATGCGTGTCCCTTCTGAGATTTCAAATTTCAAATACCCGATTTTAGAATAATCGCAATATTTGAAGGCCCATTAAAAACAGAGGATGCTACTCTCAGGCCTGAAAATTTTTAAGTAAGTGGTATACTTTGAGCACTGTATCCAGAAAAAAAAAGTTGAAGATGAGTTTTAATTCTATCTTTAAAATTTTTAATTTAGAAGAGAAGATTTTGAAAACGTTAATATTTACCTTTTTGTTTTCTTTATTTACAAATAGGCATGGATACTGGACAGAAAATGTGCATTTTATGCTCTTTAACATGGTTTTCGTTTGAACCAAATATCTTCAAAAACCAAGGAGCTACAGAGTTTAACGCAAACCTATGTAAAACGCAAAATAGAAAATTGGCTCTAAAAAAAAACTTGACTAAAGTATTAATGAATATCTGTACCCAATTCTATGAATAAAGTACAAAGATGGGTAAAAAAATAAATAAATTTTGTCCGGAATCTTTTCAAATTAAAATGGTTGAATTGAAATGGATTGCCCCTGTATTGTTTACGGAATCTTCAGGAAGACAATTTTAATAAACATTGATAAAAAAACCATTGATATCATGATATTTCCTCCATGATAAGAATTTTCTTTCACGCCATTTCCGAAAGAATGAAACATTTAATATGGTTGATACGTTACTTACCAATTTATTTATTTCCATTAAAGTAGGAATCAAAAGCCCTGATTTGTCTTCAGTAGTGGTGTAATCAATTGACTATAGGCTTAGTCGGTGATAAATGAAGAAACAAGATCGGATTGACCGAGTTACCTTGAAAACTCCTTGCGCGCTATCTCTGTTCCTATATGTGTTTGTGAAACATTATATAAATTAATTGACATAAAAATAAAAATTCATTTTTTTCAAATTAATTATATATTTATTTACTCCGTTGCAGTCTATGCTATAATTCAGATTCATTGACCAATCGTTATGTTACATAAGCCTTCACCAAGTGTTTCCTTCATCGAAATAAATCACACGTCATTACCCGTTACCTAACAGATAATTCGTTGGGTTTATTTATTTAGTCAGACTATTACACAAACAATAATTCCATACAGAAGTAGGGTGATGTGGGCCAAGTGCGCTCTAAATTTTACTAAGTTGTTACAGGACTGTAAAACGTTTATTTTTGAAGCTAGATTTATTCCATTTTTAAAAAAAAATATTCTTTAGACGATTGTGTTTAAATATCATATTCAAGCGCACGGTTCAATCACGTCCATTTTGGTGTGATTCGTAGTTTAATTGAACAGTACTTCGTACGCACTTGCCCCTGTCTTAAGGGGTAAGTACGTACAAGGTATCTGGGAGACTCATTATTCAAACAGGAGCGGTTTTGGATCAAGTGCAAGATAGTTCGGTTTCCGGAGGATTGTTATGGTGGTGTAATCATCGAAAAAAGTTAAAGCTTCTCTGAGATTTAACAATTTACAGGCTTAATTGAGTTATGAAAATGGGATGTGGAATAATATTGAATGAATTTGTTGAAAAAAATTATTTTTGTTTTTATTCGCTAGTCCGCAGTTGCCTCGACAATACGTGATAGTAAGGGTAAGAGTAATCCGCGCAGCCTTGTCACACAACAAAGGTCTGCATTTGCCCCTACTATCATGTTTTGCTGGGCTAGTGAGGCCGAGCGCTTAAAAAATAGAAAACTGTCAAGGAGAAATGTAAATCACAAAGTATTTTGGAGAACAGCTTCTGAAGGTTCGACATACATTAATTTAAAAAATAAGACCTACTTGTGGATAAACGCTGATAAAGCTGTACTGCAAAAGTTGAAAGACATAACTTTATCCAGATGTCGAAAATAATATTTTTACAATTATCGTTATACCTTAACGCACTTTCATGGCTGATTTCTGATACATCAGTGTTTCATGCTCCGTATTGGACAGCTCTTAGTAGTTGAGGGTCTGGATTTAACAAGACAATTATTCACTTATTCCGAAAACGCAGTTACTCCACATCACCCTAAATCATTTCGAAAAATACACCTTAGAAAGGCATTTTCGTAGAGGCAGAGACCATTCCTACCACACTGTATGGTCTATACTACCTGCCTACAGTTGCTGGCTTTCATCTATCACAGTTCACTGATTTATTAATCGCTTTGACAGATGTTCGTTTGCTTCAATTGAACCTTAGGATGTTTAATCTATTAATTCTTATGAGAGAGTTTCGTTTGAATTTTTTTTTTTTTCAATGAATAACCAATTATTGTTCAAAATTATTTTGTTATTTATAAACTGAAGAAAATGATTCATTTGAACCTTGTTTAAATAACAAAGTTAAAAAGGCTGCTGGGCTTTTTCCCCCATATTCCATAGTTCTTAGAGTGAAAGCTTTAATCCCGTAGCAAGTAAAACTTTTAATATTCACATTTTTATCCCAATATTTTCATTCTTTCACATTTTATAATATTATTAAAGAGCACAAAGATTTATCTCATACAAAAAACAGAACTGGGCAGGTAGAATGAAATTTCAAACAAAATTTATAAATTTATACAAATCCAGAGGTGTATCGTCGGTCCGGATGCCGGGTATAGAACGTATATTTAAATTATTTCAAAAACAAATCGCTTCGAACTCTTCAATTGTTTCACAACATAAATGTATTGATTGTGGTATTTTAGCTCTTTCATAGTCATCATTTAGTTATTTTTTATTTATATTTCGTTTATTACAAACAAAAACGAAAAACAACAACGCAAAATACATTTAGGGTTCTCGAAGAATCGTTATCAGAGGCAGGCCGCTGATAAAATTAAGTCTGTGCCAAAATAGCAATAAATAAAATTAAATGACTCTTCTCCCTCCCCATTCCATTATAAATATATTCAACCCCTTCTCTCCCAGAGGCCTGTGTAGCAGACACTGACTGGGGTCTACACTCAACCATTAGGGAATGAAAATGAAAAAATAAATTTCAGTTTAAAATCTATCAATAAAAAAAGTTGATATTACGAACTTACTTCGTCAATTACTAACTACAATTTAATTATTTTTTTTAGTTCAGTTAATAGTTGTAAGTTGCAAGATTTGATGTTGCAAAGGAGCTGAACGTCATATTCAGATGAATCTATGCTTTGTAAATTATACATTTGTAAATTATACATTAAATTATACAATGCATTATACAATATCATTAAATGTTTTATATATATATATATATATATATATATATATATATATATATATATATATATATATATATATATATATATACAAATATATATATTACATTATACATTGTCATTAAATTATTTATTCATGTCAATTTGTATGTATACTATGCCAATTAGAATAGATAATATTGAAAATTTGTGTCTTTTTTTTTTCAAAATTTCTAATTTTTTAAGAACTCGAAATTATGGATCTTAATAACATCCGAAAAATAGGAAAAAAATAAAATAAGGCGTTAAGAGAAACAAATGTCTGGAACTTTGTATACTTTTTTTCTGTTGAGTAAAGAACAAAAAAATTTTTTAAAATGGAATATATATTAAAGAAGAGTTGACTTTAGAAAGATGTCACACAGGATACCAAGGGCATGTTAGGTGTTAGGCGAGGGCTGTAGAGAGATGACTGGAGAAAGAAAATACAAGAGGCCTTGACTCAGAGATGAGTTATGGAACCAAGGAAGGAGAAGATACATACACAGCCTATTCTTCCACTCCCCTCTAAAAATCGCACCCCTTTCACTCACACCATCACCAACACTTCTTCACCACTCATCATCTTCCTATATAACGTAGTTGTGTTAAGATTCCTAGCTAAACTAAATATCTCAGTTCAAGTATGATTTTCCAAGAAAACCTATTTTTTTTTTTTTTTTTTTTTTTACTTTTTTAACTTAAGTATACCTTGGCGCTTAAGATAATAGCATTTGAGATTCCAAGTGCTCTGGAGTTGATCGACTTCTATCCACAAAGAATTGTAGACGGGAGATTCGCCTTTAAAAAAGGTTTTAAACCTGACAAGTAGGAAATTATTCATAATATTTTAGCTTGAATCCCGTTGAAAACCGTTTATTAGCAGGTAATTACGAGGGTTAGATGGTTGTGACCACTGGCATACGAACCTTGACTTCTTTCTGCGTTCTTATTACTTTCGACTCCTATTGCTCGTCTTACAGAAAGCTGCTACTCTGGCCATGACTCTCCGGACAACTGGTCGATCGGATGCCCACCTCAATTTCCCATCGTCCTTATACTGTGACCTTCGCTTGTACGCTTGTAGGACAGGACATATTGACAGGACCCATTCTGATTGAAGTGGCATCGCTCAGCATCAATGCACCCACTGATGACAATAGTCTCCTATGGATCTGTCTCGGGTTTAAAACAGTGCACGTGTCAACTGCTAAACATAGAACGGTGCATTTCAAAAGCGAGATAAAACTACAGTCTGGTGGTGCAAACTTGAATTTTAAAAAAATATGCATATATATATATATATATATATATATATATATATATATATATATATATATATATATATATATATATATATATAAACATTATCAATTTGCAATAAAATTGTAATGGCCATAATTAGTGTAAATTGATTTGATAATAAATAAATATAAGAAACAGCAAATTAATATTTTGTATCATATTATTGATAAGTAGAGTATTCTGATTAAAGATATTTGTTTTATTTTCTGATATGGGTTTAAATATAAATTAAACATTTAATTAGTAAAGCGTATTATTATTTTATCATTAATTTAGCTCTCCTTAACAATAATCCATTTAATATTAACCGTCTACAGTTTATTCGATAAGATTTGAGATGTGCTTAGATTTTAATTTGATCAATGGATTTCTCTGAAAACATTGTAACGTATATTGAACTAAAACGATATATCTCAGAAATTTGAGTCGTAGAGAAAAACTAATGCCACATACGAATTCAGGACATCAAATTAATACGAAATACCACTGTTGGCCTGTGTAATACATTGGTGATAATTGTAAGATTCAAATATTATGGTTAAACTAGCATTATCTTAACAATAATAAACATTATAGAATGGCATACAATAGTATGATTTAGTAGTAATTATTTGAAGATATGAGTGATCTATTGTATTGAATTTCAGGATTTATATTTTCTGATCTACGATGTAGACCTGAAGATGACCCATATTCGGGCTGAAACGTCGGATTTTAATAAAAACTTAAACTGATTGTTTTTAAAAAATAACTTAAATTAAAAACCTAATAATATATAATCATAATTATATGATATATCATATGCCTATCGTATAATGATATATAGAAGCCTAGTAGTTATAAAGAGCAACCAACGGGTTAGTTGGAAGTTGCTGCCGATTAAGGTGAGATTGGATGAGTTGCTACAACAATTTTCAATCCGAGTGCTAATCCGATGGAATCTAGATCGGTTGGGATTCTGGCCTCTTCAAGCAAAAACACTCGAATTCCATGGTAATAGAAAATTAATGTTTCTTTAAAATATATTGAAAATGATTATATATATATATATATATATATATATATATATATATATATATATATATATATTATCAATTGCGATTATAACTTTATTAGTCAAACAATCATATAAATTACGATTTTTTTTTTATGAAGGAATGAGATGGTCCGGAAGGCGGTAAAAAAGAATGGATCACCAAAAGTAAAATCTATTCATTTATTAGGAACCAATATTCCTATATCTGATCCATTCTTTTTGGCCGTCTCCTGGACTATATCATTCCTTCATATAATTTTTACGGTCAACTATTAAAGATTCGTTATGATTTTTTTACGTAAGCAAATTACACCTGCAAACCAGGGATCAGAATTTTTTTTTTGTTATGAAGGGCTTAGGATCCGAAATGAGGCTTACACCATTTCGTGAGAATAACCGAGTAGCGACACAGATAAAGATATATCTTTCGACTTACAACTTATAGCTGTAGAAATTCTTGAGGAATCGCTTTTTAACTCAAAACGCTGACTTACTACCCAATGCTTTCCAACTTCGTCTAATTAATGTACAGAAAACTAATGTTTTTAGGTATGTGAACCTCACTGAAACTTTTCCTATTTGATTCAGAAAAATGAAACCATTAAAAATATATCAATAAATGTCAATTTAACAATGGTGCTGCTTTGTATGTATTCATAAACCTTCGTCACTGTATATAATAAGGTAATATAAATCCACCTTTTCCGGCATTAAGAAGCGATGGATTTTGACAAATTGGGTATCAAAAGAAAGGGAATTTCATGGAGAAGTGGCGAATTATAATTTCTATTATTCTACTCTTATTAGGACTTTAATAAAAGTGATGGAAACACTGGGAGTTTTCAAAGCTCGGTGGGGAATCGTCGGATCGAAAAGGGACTTGTCGGGTCTTGAAGATTTACGCGTTATCAAGATCCATATACATTCTATTTACTTAATCCTAAGTATTTGAGCAGTTATTACGCCTCCATCTTATATTTAAAGGCAATTCTTTTGTAACTTTTCGATAATACTGTGTGGGGAGGACTAATATTTTTATTAACATTATAATAAAACAAGCAAGGCTTGCTTCTTCGTAGCAGAGATATAGTTTAGGCCAGAGCGGTTGCTGCGGATGGGGGTTAGGAATTAAAACCAATGAAATATTACTTTTAAATAATTAAAAATACAACAAGACGGCAAAAGATTCGAAATTTATCGACCATTGATGGAAGGACGAAGATATAAAAACTCACAAACATGAGAAAATAGGCTAATTACCAATTGCTAGTGGAGGGCTTGTCAAAATCTCGGCCCGAATGCCAACAGCCAACGTTAAGGCCCTGCATGATAGAGTGTAGGTTTTGTTTTCTACTTATAGGTTAATAAATAGATGCATTAAATCTTTATGAGTATTATATTACTGAATATAAATCGTTAAAGTTGTGCTGAGCCCCCTAATGTGTTCAAATCTAATACAAACCTCTCTTTCTCGTCATCTGCTGGAAATAGCATCTACCCGGACCTAACTCAAGGGTGAAAATTTAATTTAATTTAATTTAAGAAAAATTTAATTTGTTATATTCATACATTTCCTAACGTTACTCGCAATAATTATTATTATTATTATTTTCATTATTATTATTTTATATATTTTTTTTTGTTTGCTTGTATATATGGTATAAATGGAGTCACACAGCACTTATTAATAACTATTGACCAATTGCTTTTCAGTGAAGCAGATTGTATTATTTCTTAATAAAGATTAAAATATATATATATATATATATATATATATATATATATATATATATATATATATATATATATATATGTATATATATATATATATATATATATATATAGATATATATATATATATATATATATGTATATATATATATATATATATATATATATATATATATATATATATATATATATAAATAAATATATATATACATATATATACATATATATATATATATATATATATATATATATATATATATATATATATGTTTATATACATATTTATTTATACATTACCTTAAACTGGAGTAATTTAAATACTGACGGGTTAACTTTAAGTCTTCCGGGATTTCTTCTTCTTTTTTTTCCTCTTTCGAATTTGATAATTGATTAAAGGAGAAAAAAAGATAAATATTTTTCCAGGTTGAAATTTTTTTTTCTGAAATAACAGTAGTTATATAAATGTATAATGCACCGTTCGCTGGAAAACTTTTCAGAAAAATTAGTATTGCATATAAAGTCGTAGAAGTGATTGTTGTAGTTATTAATTTCTACTTTTATATTATTTAATGGATACTAAATGTTTCCATGGAAACCAAATAGAATTTCCGGAAAAGCAAATGGAAACTACTAAAAATTTTCAGTTTGACAGACGAAAATATATAATGCGCAGGATTTAAAAAAAAAACTGTTTAATTATACGTTTATGAATAATTGTACGCTGCTTAAAATATTTCAAGTAGCTTACGTTTAATTTATTATAGGGTTATAAGTGAACATAATGTGCGCATCATTTTTTTATGTCATCGATAATAACTGTAATATAAAACTACGAATGCTATCTCGTAACTTTCTGTAATTGGTACAATAAAACCTGGATCTTTTCTTTAGGGGCAGATTCAATTAGTATTACAGGCATTGGGGATATTTTATCATTCCCATATTAAAAATAATAAATCTTTTTATTAGATATAAATTTTTAAATGCCCCGTGTTTCTATATTTTTCCTTTCAGGGCGATATACTTGCTACTCTTTATGCCCTGTTATATAGTCCAATCGGTAGCCACTTTCTTGCACTTCTCGGAGCTTTTAGTTCGCAGAAGAGAAATTTAGTAAATCGTTCCCGTTATAACTACATTTTAGAGAATTGAGACAATATGCTAATTTTAACGCCAAGGGATAGTCTGAAGGTGCTAATAACATCAATTAGACACTGGGAAATGTAGCACCCTAATTATTTTTGATAATCCACTCAGTTTGACAATTTGTTTTACATAAATTAAGAATATTAAATAAACTAATTTGCATACCTGCATGAATTCATTTAGAAAATAGATTCCCCGTTTCCAGTGAATTTCGGTAGTTTATTAAATTTTTAAAACAATAGCGATTGACGTTTAAATTTATTATATGTATTTACCGAAGCGTGAAAATGCTTTATCTTAAATTAACAGACTTTAAAACGTAATTCTGTTGCATTAACAGGATTTTTTATCGGTAGAGGTAAACTTGGTCTATTTTGAGTTAAGCTATGAAAAAAAAGTGTAAATTTAATATCAGAGTTTTTAAACATTGTTCCAAGATTATAGTTATCGTTAAGAAATAATATACTTAACTTATTTTAGTAATTATTTTGTTTAGTCCTTTGTTAAAACATCAACCTAAACCGTGCATTTCATTTGCTGAACAAAAAAAAAGGTAGCGATTTATGTTGGTTTTTTACTTCCTTGTACGAAGTAAAGAAACTATTGTAATCGCGAAAATTTTCGGTTTTCAGATTTCAACGTAAATATCCATTTTGACCGTCCCTGAATCCATTTTGATTAGTTTCGTCGTGGCCTCTGTACGTACGCACGTTCGTTCGTTCGTATTTCGCATAACTCAAAAACCATTAGCCGTAGAAAGTTGAAATTGTGTATTTATGATTGTTGTAAAATCTAGTTGTGAACCTCCCTTTTTGGTCACTGCTTGATCAACGGAAGTGGTACTTTACTTGAAGGTCATAATTGATTTCTACCAAAAATCATATTAAAATACTTTGCAAAACTTTTCAAATTTGGTATTTATAACTTATATATTGATGTAAATAACATACTAGATTTTGGTCTAAATTGGAAAACCGGAAGCGGTACTTTACTTGAAGGTCATATTAGACTTTCATCAAAAATTATATTAAAATATAATGTAAAACATCTCAAATTTGGTAAATAGGTCTTTTATATTGATGTGAATGTATTTACAAAATTTGGTTAAAATTGGTGAGCCGAAAACGGTACTTTACTTGAAGGTCATAATAAGCTTACATCAAAAATTATATTTAAATTAAAAGAGAAATCATATGTTTCGTTAATA
Organism: Rhaphigaster nebulosa; assembly: GCA_948150685.1. Lineage (NCBI taxonomy): Eukaryota > Metazoa > Arthropoda > Insecta > Hemiptera > Pentatomidae > Rhaphigaster > Rhaphigaster nebulosa. Next base: position 56,368,933 of record OX411310.1, on the reverse strand, counting down.
AAGATTACAAACGCAATTTGGTTTCCAATCCAATTAAACATTTTTATTACTTTTAAGTGTTAAAATTGAGTTTAAAATACTGGTTTTCCTCCCTATTTGTGGGTGTGTATGTGTATCAGTAGATGGATGTCGCGACGCCGAGTGTCGTTTTTGAGATACTGCAATCTTCGGAAACTTGTAACCAAATTGACGATCACTTTTTGAGCCTCCGATTTATAGTTTAATAGGCGTACAAAGAAGTCATGTGTTGTTCACATCAGATATTTTAATATGCAAGTTATTAGCAATTTGAACATGTCTGATTAAGCATGATATAAATAAACTTGAGTAACATTATGATATTATTAATCTTATACATAGGAATATTATATTGGCTAATAAACAATGGTAAACACAAATCAGGCCCTTAGTAACGTACCCAATTTAGAGGACTTATCAGGTAATTAATATTTAACCGTATTCTTCAATCATTTTGGGTTAATCATCCCCCAATAATTGTAATTAATGGCATCCCTTGCAAGATAATTTAATATATGTACTATTACTAATTGGACATGAAATCAGTGATCATAATTTGCCTAATTGATACATAGCACATAAAATGGCATCCCTACTTGTTGGGTGATTGATCATCCGTTTTACATCCTATCAAAAACATAGCAATAATTATAAAACATTCATATGGGTCTGTTGATACGACAATTGATCAACCATTCCTTCAATATAATTTAAACAGTACTATTGGGAGTGTCATGTTTTATAAGAAATATTCTTTGGTCAACTTAAAATAAAATAAATTAAAAAAAAAAAACAAGCTTCGAGAATGATCCACAGTTAATTTGCAAAACAGAAGTCAGCATCTTTCTTCACCTACAGTTCAAATTCTATATCATCTGACTATCGAAGCGTCTACTTAAATTTTTTTTTATTAAGAGGGGATTTAAATTTGTTTTCATAATCACTGAAATAAGAGCAAGTTTTGAGGAAAAGAATGAAAATTGGATCAAAAATTATTATAAAAAATACAAAACTGATGTTTATGGGTATGAAAATAATATTTTTTTCAAATATTTCGTGGGGGAGGGGAGGGGAGTGTATCTTTCTGACCCTTCCTCCCTTCGTAAGCCACTGTGACTATCCCCTCTTTCCCAGTGATCTGAACTTAAATCACCGATCCCAACAACTAAAATGGAACTTCTATTAAATAATGGAATATAAAATTTAAGAGTAAGAACTAACTTATTATTTTCCATCGATTTTTTAGAGTAATTTTATTTTAGCATAAGAACGCCTTTGATAACACAGTAGTAATTCTATTTTCCGGTTTAGACGTTTACAACATATTTCGAAATTCTGTGATATCTAACAGGCTTAGATAAGGTAGTACACACAATGAAAGCAATTTCGAGACCAGTCGGGGTGATCTATCATTTGGAGGACCACTATGATAATGGTTGTAGCGTTATAAGATAAACACTTGTATATTCAACGACATAGCGAATCCGTTATCAGTATAAACAGACATCGTATTTTCTTCCTAAAAGTTATCTAGCTATTTATGTGCCACACTGACATACATTTTTACATCCTTTTTATTTTATTTTTACCGTAGATTTAGCACTGTGCTCTAAATTCCACGATACAGCTGGATTTTGTCGATTGGTCTTATTTTAACGGGTTGGAAAAATAATAAAATTTCTTGGCCCTCCTATTAGTGAATGGTTTGTTTTATTATAACAACATTGGTGCGGGAGGAAACAAAATAAGGGGAAGTAACATGTCCGATGGGGTAGATGGAGAAGCGAGCATAGAATATTAATGCACTCGTCCGATTCTCTGTGCTGAAACCGAGAATATCAGGTACCGAGCTTAGCTAATGGGTTTGATTCCAGCCTTGTATTTTTTTTTAAATATTAATATTTTTCTACTGCTTATAATGTCTGTTATTTTAATGAGTTCGATACTTATTCCAACTCTCAATAAATAGCTCGCGTATCTATTGATCTACGTATCTACGTAGAAAGTATATTGAGCTGAACTTCATGCACCTATGCAAATTAAATAGAAATAAGGGGCCAGAGAATCCTTCATAGGACATTATTAATCCAATCTGAAATTACTGAAAATCGTTAATAACGAGTACCTACAATAAAAAAAAATATTAATAAAATATTCTGTGTGCTTAGAAATATTTTTAACAACGTACTCAAATAATATACACTTCTCTTCAAACTCCATAGTACTATCACAATTTTTAACTTTTTTACTTCAATAAATTTTTCTATATCCGGAAGGGATCGGAAATTTCTACAATTCGACCACTCCAGGTTTGAGTACCGCATGGATCAATACTGGCTCCTTTGCTATACATTCTATATGCGTACGACTACTTATGCCTAAATCACAACAAACTCCAATATACGAGATTCAAACTTCGACGAGTCACCTGCACACTAGTTTATATTGGTAAAAATCAAATTCATCTTACGGACATCCCACATGCCAAAATTAAACGAATGACTAACCTAATGGTTGGAAGTACTTCACTCACTCAATCTTCATACAGTTGCCTGCATAAACCACTTATTAACAACATTGTTTTCAATCTGATATTATAAATTACAAATAACAGAAGTTCCTTTAAACATAAATAACAAAACTCTATATACCGACTTACACCAACCAACCATAGACCAACGCGTAGAGACTATTTTTCTGCTTTCGTTGTAAACTACAGGGACACACCAATAGACCAACAGAAAAATGGCTACAGATGACATGCCCTTAGAGGGTCACCTCCCTCCCCCTTGTCACACGTGCCTTAACAACATCATTACCAAAGATTGATTGTTGCAATCTTGAAATTTTGAATTAAAAAAAAAATGATTTTCGTATAAGTCCATATGATATCTCTCATTAAATGCAACGTCATAACTGGAAATTCACAGTTTTTCAGGAGATGTATTTGAATTTTTAAATGTTCTATTAATTTCTGTGAAACTATAGATAATACAAAAAAAACGAATGGACTTGAAATATCAGAAATGATACTCAACTAGTTATAATTTCAGATCACTGCAATCGTTCCTACGGTAATAATTAAGAAATCACGATATTCGGATTATGGTTTTGTTGCATTTAATGAGTGATATATGATGCATATACAACATTTATATGCATATTACTTGACTTCCTTTTATTTATTTAAAAATGGTGGCTGTTTGATAATTTTGTTACTTGTAAATGCTCTATTCACATTTTTTATTATTAGATTATTACTATTACGATTATTATTACATAAGTTATTTATATATATAAATATATATATCCGAGTATGTATACACGGAAATAATATCAGTTGATTTCCACTGTGCAAATTAACCACTCAGGGAATAAAGAAGGATCTGAGAAATAAAGAACGAAAATGACAGACATAAATAAACAAACTCAAGCAAGAGGAAAAAGCAAATTTTTTTTTAGATGATTCAGTTATGTGTTAACTGATAACATTGACTGGCAAAAATAAATAATTTGAAAATTGGCAAACGATCCGAAAAGATGTTACACCAAGAATGGCCAACTTTTAGCATGCCATACACCAATCTTTTCACAGACGAGTTCAGCGCAGTATGCGTTTGGTTCGGCGCAATACTGCGAGTCCGATGTGAACGCTGCTTATATCGAACACTATTTATACCATCATAGCCTAGTTGGTTTGGTGATATAAAAGGATCTTCTTCGCTTATGTAAGGAAACGGAATAACTTAATCACGCAATTAAATTAATTAATTCACGCCATTTGTTTAAGCACCTACCTATAATAATCAGAAATGACCTCTTGTAATTAGACGGTGATCGCTTCGTGATGGTGCTACAGCCTCCAGTCTCGTTTGGTGAAGATAACTCTGGACCACAACAGTTGGTATTGAGAGGGGGATCAGCTTGGAACCTGGATTTGTCTGTTCTCTCTGCTTGCAAGGAGTCTCGGTCGCGGCATATATTTAATAACCTTTTTATAGAAGTTTACTTTTTTCACTCTATGGTCACAGCCCATGACAACAAAATACTTATGATGCATAAGTAACTAATAATACATAAGATGTAATGCACCACTTGTAATCACCCAGTGCGTCAAGGTTTGGCCAACCCTGCAATTAATAGTAGTTGCTCTTTTAACTAAAATTAAAACTTGGGAACTACATTATCACAGTGTAAAATATTTCCTTTTAAAAGTGTTCTGTCGCTAGGTTTATTTTATTTTAATATTATTCGAAAACTTTAGAGGAATTTATCATTTTTTTATTTTATTACTCTATTTCGGAAATGAAAATATTTTTAAAAAAATGACGATAATATACAATAATGCTGATAACAATAATATGTAAATTTATAAAATAAAATTAAGTTTCAAAGAAATATCGTTAGCTAGGTACTTCGAAGAGAACAATGAAATTAACGGAATTGATTAAAGTTGTCGGACGTAGTTGTATGACGTATGTCCCTATTTTCGTGCACATTCTTGGATTGCTTTTTCAATTAACTTAATAATTAACACATTATATTTTCATTCCTTGCTAATATTTTATAAATGCCATCAACATCGAAAGCCAGATGAATATTTTTATGAGTATTAGATTATTTTGTTCAAAGCGTTCTTTGAATGTTCTCAAACCATTTCACTTCACATTGTGCCATATGAGCTCGTGAGTTTTCCTGTTGTTGACTCTCCTCTTTGAATATTAAATTCTTTGTAGAATTATTATTTGCAAAACTGGAGGATATTACAAGGATTAGTATTTGTTTCAAAACAATATTATAATGATATAACATAAGTAGATGTTAATGAAATGGATTTCAACCCTACTCAAATACGAATTTATTTTCATAAATTTATTTAATTAAATGTGTAGGATGTCGGAGATAATAAAAAGATTTATCTTTGAAACTGATAAAGCAATTTGATTCCTCCCAGTCGTTTTTAAAATTTTACGTTTGTTTTCCTTTTCTAGATTCACACATTTTGAGATTAAAATTAAAATATCTGATGTGGACACCGCATAACTTCCTTGCATGTCTGTTTCCGAAGACAGTATTGTCTGACAGTAAATCTCGATTTGTGATTTTTAGCACGATTCGTATTCCTCACGATACGAAGGAGGAAGATTAAAAAAAAAAAAAAAAGAAAAAGTTCAGATAAAGTACTACTTCCTGCAAGATAATATTAACAAAAATCTAGTATATTATTTTTATTGATATAAAAGTTTTATTTACCCAATTTGAGATGTTTTGTATTATATTTTAACATAATTTTTGATGAATGTCTATTGTGACCTCCAAGTAAAGTACCATTACCGGTTTGTAAACTTCAATCTAACTCTAATATATTATTTATATTAAGATTTAAGTCTTAAATACTAAATTTCCAAATTTTTGCATTATATTTTAATATAATTTTTTATGAAAATCTATTATGACCTTCAAGTAAAGTACCACTTCCGGTGATCATATAGTTATCAAAATGGGAGGTTCACAACTAGATAAGATAGCAATCCCAAATATAAAATTTTAATGATATTTTGATTTAAATTTTACAGCTAACTGTTTTTGAGTTATGCGAGATACAAACGAACGTACGTACAGACGTCACAACGAAACTAGGCAAAATCGATTCAGGTATAGTTAAGATGGGTATTTCCGTTGACATCTGAAAACCGAAAATTTTCGAAATTACAATACTTCCTGTACCGCCTACAAGAAAGTAAAAACGAATTTAAAACAATATGAGTATTATATCGAGGTATAAAATAAGTTGATTTCAGTTTTACTAACGCTGTAATTTAATTTTTGTAACTTCTGAAAAATTATGTAAACAAAACGACTAAACGACGTTTATAAATAAATTACCATTTTAAAAAAAATCGCTTATTCTAATAGATTTCCAGTGAATTATTGAATGCTAAAAAAAAACAAAATTATACAATATTTTATTAAAACACGTCAATCTGCAGCAGGCCATCCATGATGGTTGACAGAAAAAACATAAAATACTATGATACAAACAAATTACTAAATCCATACAATTTATATTTCCACTTAATTACGAGATGTTTTAAAAAATATATGATTGAAGACTCGTTGTCTGTAGCAGGCCACATAGTGATGATGATTAACAGAAAAATATAAAACGCTATGATATAAACAAATTACTATTTTCAAACAATACGGTTTTATATCCAATTAATTATAAAGTTTAAAAAAAAAAAAAATTCAATACTTTATGACAACGTCGATACACGTCGGGTACACAATTCATCTGTACTCAGAAAGATCCACTACCTACGAGAGCATTCCACAAGATTCGATTACACTCGGGTTTCTCAAGAGGACCTCAGTGCTAGGCAGTACTTCGATGTCTACATAGTCGAATGGCATTCTCTGGTTACACACTGCATCAGCTGGCTTTCTCAAATATCTGTGAGTATATACCATGAGAAAAAACTAACCTGCTTATTCCGGATCGTAAAAGAGAAAAAGAGAAACATTTTAGAATAGATTACAATTTTTCAACCTGAATCATTCATCCTATTTTAAGATATTTTTCTTACATGCACGCGAGTATGTAATGATTCGAAAAGGTCACGAAGATCTTTTAAAGCATATCAGTAATTTAGACTCCAATCTTCTTTATAAGTTCATTTATTTTTGTATCTTATTTTTTCACCTGGCAATTTAATTAATTACAAAAAATATACAAGATAATCTCCTAGCTTTTTTTTTAATGTAACTAGAAAAAAAAATGTAATTAGAAATCTACTATAAATATAGTAGATTTCGAATTTTAGAAGTTTATAACTTAGAAACAAAAGTAAGTTATTTTCATACCTTAATTGTCAAGTCAACATATACGTCTATGTAGGTTAATCTGTTATACATAGAAATAGAAAAACAACTTTCTTCTGGAAAAAGGTCCCTTTAGAATAACCAATATGTAGAATATAATATATATTATATCTGGTCAAAAGTCCTATTATATCAGAAATAAAAAAACACATCATATATATACATAGTTAAAAAAATAAAATATAATAAAAGAATAAATGAAGGATGGTGGTATAAATTCTATACTAAGAAAAATTAAATAAAAATAATAATTAAGTAAAAATAATAATTTATTCTTAAGATACATGAAACGGATAGAAAAAAAAATCATCTAATAAGGAAAAAAAGAAAAGAAAAAGGCAACCATAGAAAAGAAAGCGAGAAAAAAAAAATCAAATGTTTAAAAAATATATTTAAAAGAGTTATAGTTAATTATAGTTTTGTAAAGAAGAATTCATAGATGAAAAATAGAGTAACAAAAAAGAAAGAACTATAGTATACATAGAGAAAAAACAATGTATTTGAAAAGTGAAATATTTGTTCATATTCACAAAAATTTTATTAATGGATCCAAATCCTTATTTCATAATACAGCGTTAGCCTGCATCTGACTGGATTGTGAAAAGAAATTGGAATCGAAAGGTTTTAAGTGAGCATAAGAAGGAGGCATGCCGGATTTTAAGAGGGAGGGAATTCCAGAAAGCGGTGGAATGGGGAATAAAGGATTGTTGAAATGAGGCAGATCTGTGAAAAGGCGTATATAGGTCAAAAGGATGAGATCTGGTAGTATGGGAGTGGACCTAAACTGGAGGAGGCTGTAGGCATATGAAGGGCCGATGGTTGTTGATTATTCGGTAAAGGAATGTGCCAAGGAAGGAGGAATGTGTCTACGGTAGGAGGGGAAGAGCCACCCTAACTCAGCATAATGGTGGGAAACACGAGAACGTCTCGGGGCCCCATTAACAAATCTTATGAAACTGTTCATTATTCTTTTTAGTCTGTCCCCGAGATCCACCGAGAGGCCGCCGTACACCTCGCAGCCGTAATCAAGAAGAAAATAAGAGGATACAAGGAGTCTATGGGTAAATTTGGGTAGGAGATGGCGGAAGTGATGAAATAATTTGAGGGTAGAAATTGACCGTTGGAGATATGGGCAATATGGTGGTTCCAGCAGAGGTTTTGGTGAATGATAATTTTTAACGGAGGAGCAGAAAATGATGGGATGGTCATTTAGGTATAGGTTAAGAAAGTTGATATTGGATCTGAAAAGGTATTTGGAACCAATGACAATGGCCTGAGTTTTTGCAGCGTTTAACCTTAATCCATTTAAGATTGACCGTGCTCTGATTCGATCTAGGTCTTCTTGAATCTTGGCAAACGCTACGGATAATTTGGAAGGGCAAAGAAAGGATATATAGATTTGGGAATCATCGCCATTAAGGTGATGGGAACAATTAAGGATCGATTTATGAAGGTGTATCGATTTATATTACATATTCATATAAACAAATATATTTTGAATTTTAGCATGGTTTAGTCTCCTTCAACGATATATGAGAATCGTATTAGCATAAAAACAAGAATAGGCAATAAAGTTACTCAATAACTAAATAAAATATTACTTACTTTAAATGAAATATTAGAGGTAAGTAATTTACCATATCAGAAGTACCATATCTAAAAAAATTATTTTGTCTAATTTTCAGTTGCAATATCTCTGTTGGAAGACCAGATAAAAATTTGTTATCCGGACTCGCCTGGGCTAAGATAGTCTTAACATGATCGAGATCGCAAATTTTCTAACTTAACTTACATTTTTTGGTCGTTATCAATGAATTAGGAGGTGGATTCAATGTTGGGAATACAACTATTCCTGCTGCGCAATCCATTCCAGCTGTTATATTCTGTAATTTAAAAGCATGGCAATATTCACATTCTATATCCATTTCGCAAATAATAATTTTGATGAAATAATAATATGAATACAATATATATATATATATATATATATATATATATATATATATATATATATGGGCGTAGGAGTGATGACCCTACCCCGTGTACCTTAATTGTGAATCGCGTTGTGGTTTTCCAGGACATAACATAGCCGCCCAGAGGTTTGGTCCATGGACGGTCTGCCTCGGGGAAAGAAATATAGGTCCTCGTGCGCCTGCTGACTCCGAACAGCCATAATCCGTGGATCCAGAACGATTTGTCACTGTCCTTGAACCCGAGTGAGTCGGTGGGAAGGACACTGCCGAATTGGCCCCAAAGGGACCGGTTATGGAGCAATGGGCAGCCTGCCGCTGCACCATGGTTCGCTGCAACGTGAGGTTGGGTGACCCCCTCCAGGCTGTCTGTGCTCCCGCAAGCAATAAATGTCTGTAAGAACACCACATCGCGCGGCCAAAGATCTACAAGGTCTATAGAGACAACCGAAAAAAAAAAAAAAAATATATATATATATATATATATATATATATATATATATATATATATATAATATAACAATAATATATCTGATTCATATTCAAATACAAGACGATTAGACGATGGTCGCGTTAATGCACGTTATATTTGCATCCGCTATCGATTTATGAAAACATGTAAAATGTTCACAAACGCACGCACATAATTTGAACAAGGTACCACCTTATAAATACAGAAATTGTTTATCGCTTGACTACAGCGCTGCCTATCGGATCCTAGCATAGCTATAAGCCATCGTCTGGAATACGCAAATATATTGTGTGGATATGGCAGTAATAGGTCAAGTGGTTCAGAAGTTACATGATCACAAACAGACACACCAACGATATACTTCTAAAGACATACGCGTTTTATGTAGATATATGTCCATTAAAAATAAATAGAAATATTAGTATTCCTATCTATTTAAAATAATTTCGTTCATCTCTTGTTATTTTCGGTTTTAATATTCAGCATCGTAGTATAAATATTTGAGAAAAAGTTTTCAGAATCCCTTTGTGATTGAGAGTAACTTAGAAGAAAGCACTTTATCGCAGATCTTACTATAATCCTTTTTTATTTTTAATGATGGGACCGACCTTTTCAAATCGACATTCACTAAAGGTTCAGTAAATCCTTTCATGGGGTTCGAGACGGAAATATATTCGAAGACTTTTCCTCTACATCCTTCTGCATGAGGGGTGCGACTTCTGTTTAGTTAACAGAGAAATTTATAGCTGTCATTATAGTATATCGCTTAACAATGTCTTTCAGAGTTTCGCTTTGGCCCTACAAATGCTGTTAAATGGGGATTGGTTTTTCTGGTTTTGGTTCTATCATATCGTTCTATGTAAAAGTAGAAAAAAATAAATAATAAATTTTAAAAAGATAATTAAATAAATATCCAGACAAGTAACAGTTTTTTTTTGACAAAACGTAGTGAATTGTCCCGTATGTCAAGACAAAGCGTAAATCGCTTAATTTCCGAATGAGACTATTGGATTCGATACTACACAGTCGTTCAAAATTAACCTTTAGGCACAAACTTATACTGCTTGATTGTTAATAATACTTACTTTCTAAAACCTATATAAACATATATAAATATAAGCATGTCAAATTTATGAATGCACTCCCGGATGCTGTCTCCCGATCGACCATCGAAACGACTTGTCCCATTCGGTTACGATTATTACCCATGCGAATAAAACTGTTAACCTAATTGTTTTCCAGAATGTGTGGAAGGGTAATTCCATATCCTTAAGTCCGTATTTCATACATTTTTACAGGAATTGTGGTATAGCAAGCAAGTAGGGTAAAATGAAAGGAAGTTAAAAATAAATGAACGAACAAATTAAAATTTGCTGATTCTTAGTAAATTTCGTTCCGTCAGAAGATTATTATATCAAGATTTACATCACAAGCCTCGTTAATACTTTGAAAACTTTCTGTCGTGGTAGTATATATTTAGTAGATATACTGCCATGACAGTGAGGTAGAATGACAATTCCCTTCTCTACACACTGACAGTAAACATTGAGAAAATTGGAAAAATGGCGGATGTAGATCGGTCGAATTTGTAGGTAATCATAAAAACTTAATTATGTAGTTCTTACCGTCCTCCAAGAATTAAATAACGTCAAAACGTCGGATGAAAAATAAATTTCAAGTTAAGAAATCATCAAAACATACAGTTGATAAGCAGGAAAGGTTTGGCTGATGGGTAGATAAGGTACGACAGTTTACTATCAAAGGTTACATGTGGCAGTTAACGTGCCAGTAGCTGTCATATAAGCTGTCACTGCCTATCACATCAAACCTGATAATCCGATAGTACTGCCACAACTATCAATGCTGTCATCACCAGTAATTGTCCTAAAGTTTACACGACAGCTACTGTGAGTTGCTGTCATGGTAAATGCCACCTGGTAAACTGGCCTTAAGACAAAAAGAAAAGAAAAGAAAATACCACACTCGATGAAATAAAGCAAAAAATTATATAGCATCTATAAAATTCTAGTATGGTGTAGGTGTAAATTATATTTTTAACAAGGCAGTTGAAACTGACCGAACATCTTATATGTCAGGCCAGATATTTCATTTTATATTATTCCATTTTATTGGCACTTCATCAGCCTGCTAAGATACCGTTTGACCACCGATGACCATGAAATTTGATGCCTTTTTTTTATATAGCCGGATCTCCCTGATCTATAGTTAGATTTAGATATCAGTGAAGGGATATCAATGTTTCTCGGCATTGTTTATTATAAAAAATTGAACGAGACGATAAAGTTTATTATTTTCTCAAAAATTATATTAACGTAATTATTTTTATTTATTTGAGAATTATTTATCTACTTAATATTTCTGAATTCATTTTAGGCGGTAGTTAATTTAAATCACCTTTGTTAAATGATTTTTATCTACTGAAGTTAAGTATGATTAAAAATAAATAATAAATCATAATTATTCTGCAACGTTATACTATACTATAACGTTAAACAATGTTTTTCGTCCTGAAGATGGATAAATGATTTAACATGTAATAATTTTACTGAATAAAAAACCAAACTAAGAAATCTGTTTCACCAAGGCCTACCGACTAAATTATTCAATAAAGAAAATTATTTTAAAATATTTTAGGAACTACATTTTAAACGGTGAGAAATGTAAACTATAGCTTGGGATCTCTTGTACTACCTAACTACCATTTTCGTTGAAACATAATTAACTGTTAACTAAGAATAATGAATAACAGAAATAGTTTTAATAAATGACCATTTCAAGGATTAATATGAAGTTTATTTTTTTCGTACATCATTGTTAATTCTAATGTTGTTGTTATTGGTATCTTTTTAATCCTAATACTATACTGAATTATTTAGTAAACATGATGTATCTCTATGAGGCTCAGTACTCAAATGACGATGAGGTAGGAAATTCAAGTGATTCTGCGACATTATTGGAATAGGAAATTTTCAGCCGCCGAAAGCACGCGTTTGATACGGGAAGTTGAAGAAAAACTTAACCTAAATGAGTTGGTTCGCCAAATTTGAAAGTGTCGAAACAAGCTTGGAAAGGCAGCCGGGCTCAGGGCGACCATCTGTTGTGGACAGCGAGGATCTACGACACGCTATTGTATATTATCCCACAAAAAGTACTCGCCAGCTATACTTGGTTTGTCACAGTCATGTGTGAATCGCCACTTACACTGATTAGGTAAAGAGAAGAGAGTTTGTAGAGAAGTTCCACATGAGCTCACCTTGCAGCAAGCCGAACGTCGCCTGAAAAACATGTTGTTTGCTCCTTCAAAATCCAAGTGACGAACGTTTCATTAAAAGTATTGCCACCTGCAACGAAAAGTGGATACACTGGCGCAATCCTAACACACCAGGACAGTGGATGGTCTGCTCTACCGTTGGTAAGGCGAAGTCAATTTGAAAAAAAGACAATTCTGTCAGTTTTTTAAAATTTATTTTGAAGGTATAATCCACTATGAGTTTGTTCTCTCGATTCTGAACTTTATTCGGAACTGTTGCAAAGAATAACCGGCGTTGGTGAATAGGAAGAATGTTTTGCTGGAGCCGGACAAAACCCGGCCGCACACTTTGCGATACACGAAGCAAAAACTTCTACCACCGAACTTCTACCGCGCCCTCTCTTTAGCCCTGATCTTGTCTCTTCGGAATTTTATCTTTTCCGAGCAATCGCTCACAGTCTTAAGAGGAAAACATTTCAAACATTGAAGGAGGCAAATTGGAGTAAAAGACTTTTTCTAGTCGAAACCCAAAGAGTCTTACCGGCAGAGATGACTGGCTTATAGATGACATCTAACCATAGAATATAATGGGCTCTATTTCAAAAGCTAGAAGAAATTTTATATAAGAAAAAAAATAAACTCCCTGAAACGGTACTTTTTTCTGCTCACCTGAATACTATGAGACTAACTATGATGGCAATGCTAAAATAAACATACTGACAGTCAAAACCTCACTAAATTTATTCCAGATCCAGTTAGTTTAGACTTTAAGACCTATTTAAAAAAAAAAAAAAATAATTTGGTTTCTGCAACACTTTTTATCTTAAATCTTATTTTATAATTTTACGCCTTTTCTTCAAAATATTTATGAATTCCATGTTTGAGCTGATTATGAGTATACCACTTAATTGATATTTTGCTAAATTCATTTTTGTATTTCTAAAAATTTTTGAAATATAGTTGTGATATGGAAATTGCCAAAGTTATGATTGTTTTACTTAATCTATGTCATTAACGCTACTGTTGTTGGCATTGAAAATATCTTTTTTTTTCATATATTTTTCAAAATTAATATCTCGAAAAATATTTATTTATCCATTTCCGTGGTGCTACAACCCGTGATAGATAGGCCCTGGCCTCCTCAATGAGCCGCCGCTATTCTGCTCTATCTTGTGCTGCCGAGATCATTCCAATTTCTGATCCCTACTAGGTTCCTGGAGTCAGCCGCCTCTCCATCCATCCACCTCAGTCTAGGCCGACCCGCACTTCTAGTTCTATGGAGAACTTCTTCGGATGTTTTCTTTGGTATATCTCTCTCGGCTATCCTGCCTAGGTGGCCCGCCCAGCTAAGCATTCCTAGTTTAAGAGCTCTTACCATGTCAGGTTCGGCATAGAGATCATAAAGTTCTTTGTTTTTACGAGGTCTCTATATGCCTCCTCCCTTCACTTTCTTAAATGAAATTAAATTTCTTAACCCTCTCAAAGATACAGGAACTCAGAGGAGCTGTCCGATTGAATCCGAACTCTGAATCGAATCTCCTGCATGGTCATTCTGATGAGCCGAATCAACTTCGATTGTATTCCATTACCTCGTAAAACTAGGGACGTTTTATGCTCTCATAGGTACTTTTAAAATCAATATACAGGTGGTGTGGTGAAAGTGGTCTTTTTAAATTAGTGGCCTTTTTCCAGAATCATGCGTAGTGTAAATATTTGGTCAATGGTCGATCTTCCCTTTCGAAAACCCGCTTGGTACTTTCCGATTTCTCGTTCAGCAAAGGGTGAGAGGCGATTGAACAATATATTAGACAATATTTTTTTATACAAAAAATATTGAAGACGTCAAAATTTGCATTGTTAATTAGGAAGGAAAATGAAACAAATAAGAAAAAAATCATCAAAATCTGAGACTCATACGACATGCCCGATGTAGGATGATTCGATACGAATTGACTCTAAAAGAAAAGAATAATCCATTATAGTATAGTGCATAGTTGGTGTTGCCTTCATGAAAGCAAGCTTTGGTATTAATTAATATTTAATTGTATAGATTAATTAATACCAGAACTAGTTTTTATGAAACAAATAGAGGCCGCACAATTATCCATGGAGGAATGTTTCTCCGCAAGCACGTCCTCCACCTATGAAACATAGACAAAACCGATTTATTGTCAAATTTGTTACTTTGAAGAGCGTATATTTTTTAAACTATAACAAATACAAAAATAAAAAATAATAGGAACAATCTTGTAAGAAATTTAATGCTCTTCAATTTTTTCATAAAATATTTTAAGCTTTCTTTTCCATTGCTCTTAGATCCCAGGACTTTTTTTATATTTGCCTCTTGACTAGTCCAAATATTTATCCTAGCTTTCCCTGAGTCAATTTAGGTCATACATTTCCGTCTAAGAACCACTCATTTACTGGTCTATTATGAGTATTATCATTTCCTTTCCTGAATTGTCAGTATGTTGACTTGTTAGTTATTTACTTATATTTGAGAGACTACTTAGATATATAATATATAATATATATACACACACTTACGTATATATTTATATATTCCGGGACTCTCGTAACAAATCATCTCTCAGGGTCATATTCATTATGGAGAAAACATTTTTTTATCACTTACCACCTACCACTCAGAATTAAGATAGCTTTTAACCTCTTAAACTCAATGCAGGCGAAATCAACGCAAGCAGAGGAAAATTTATATCATTACAACAATTTTCCAATTGTTATTTTATAGTCTATTATAGGTGTCTCTTCAATCAGTTACTCCATCACTTCAGCCATCCCACTGCTGCATTAATACTGGATAAGCTTCCTCACTCTCCCCTAACTGCTCCTCAAGGCATACACGGACGGTACCCACTCAAGAATTCATTGAGGAGCCGAGGGCCATTACCAAACACAAAGGATATCGAAAATTGGCGTCTCAAATGAACGCTTGGAGGATCATTGTTTTCGGGCCTGTTAGCTCCGACAGTTTGGAGTGCAGGTGAATATTTAACTAAACTAATTCTCCTTCCATCTCGAATTTAATCCTTGATTTGTTTTCCTCGCCTTGGCTCGAGGGTTGTCGAGAACTACAAAAGCCGGGGTGTCCTCCCACTTAGGGGTAAATACCCGTTTACTCAATTATTTGATCACCCGTATGCTCTTCAAGATGATGACTTGAAGGTGTTGTATGTACACATATGAAATCAATTTAAAAACTACAAAAGGAACCGGAATCGACAAAATTCCTAATGAACTTGTCCAGGCATTTGGGGATGGCGGAATTTCTAAAATACTCCAGCCAACGAATTCACCAACAGTTGTGGATTGATGCTAAGAATGTACATTTAAATATTATATTGTATAATAATGAATGTTACATTATGACTGCTTCACACTAGTTCTAACAATGGCATCTGTCTTGGAACTAACTCACTGACATACTATCTACTCGACGTCACTGAACCCTAAAGTCCTTATATGTTTTGAATAAGAGGTGGGGATGGAGAACAAAGCATATGAAATATAGCATAATGAAGACTGGACAGTTATATAAAGTACCTTCTGCAATAAACTACCTTTATACCTTTTTCAAAATAATTGTTAAAATATGTGCGCCTAAGTACTTTTCTAAAAATGGGGGGAAAAAACGCTAACGTGTTTTGTACAAAGGCTCGGGTACATCTACAACTATTGAATTGATTTACGGTTCTAGGGATTCTAGCTATTTATTCAAATATTCAATATTCAAGTTATTTATGAATGCGTGTAAATCATTAATGTTATAATATATGTAAAGCCACAAATGCTATCCTGTAAGTATGCATTAGTAAAATGACCTGGGAAGAAGTAAAAACAATAGAAAAAAAATCCAATGCAGATTCACACGAAGTTGAACGACAATGGATTGTAAAAACTAAAGACCGGATTTGTATGCAAGTGCATATTTTTCCTGATACATTTTTTAACAAAAATGATCGAATATCTTTAGAAATCAATACATTAGGCTTCGATATACTAAATTTTATTGTGCATATTTGATGGGTCACTGCATATTCGGTCAAAAATAAGTTTTTTTAATAATATGTCTTCCGAATAAAAGAGATAATAAATAATTAAACTATTTTTTGATAAACTTTCAGTGCGAGATAAATGATTTGTTTTTTCAATTATTATCGAATTTGTTAATTATAAGATGGATGAAACTCATCTACGATGAATATAAATAAGCTACGATCGTGATCATAGTAAAGATAAGAACTCACATACAACTTCAAGTTTGTTTTGTGCTCACCACCGCATTGAATTTGTTTTTAAAATAATTTATAGTTTATTATTGGCATTTCAAAACTAAGAAAAATTAAAAAATCAAATTAGGTATTAGTAGAAAATAATGTTCAGCATCGTAATTTTGATAAGTTTTCTAGAACCCTTACTTCCGAGTATTTTCTTTAACAAAGCATAAAACATCATCTTGCCCTTCTCCTTTGGAATTTTTATTCTGCTCTGTCAGTCAGTGTTTGTGTTGCTCCAGTTGTACGTATTATTTTAAATTAACTACGTTTTAATTTTCTTGCATAAACCAAAATGCACAAAGCAGTAGCACCATTTGGTTCCATGTTAAACAGCTGGAACCCATTAAATTCAACAAGGAGAGTTTTTCTTTTTCCACGAAAAAACATTTTTTGCAATTTGTGCAATAAAAATATGCCATTTGAAAGAAATTTTCAAATCGACCAGCACGTAAATACAGATACATGTATGAACTATCCTTGGAATTTTATACTCTAATTTGAGTTCTGAATATAACAATAGTTTACTATACTAACTCAGAATTTGAGTTCTGAATATAACAATAGTTTACTGTACTATATGATTGCATGTGAATGTTTAGTGGAATTTTCCTGCTTTGGAGACTTCACCTTTTGCCAGGACTTGTTCAAATCTAGATATTTCAATGAAATGCATAGGTACTTTATTTAGCATTGGTTGCATCTGGTATTCCCTCATTCAATCTTATAAAATCTTCATTTGCGAAAAAGGGTGAAGGTAAAAAAATGTGTTTACAAATATTTTAATTTTTAAGGATTCTGTGTTAATGTGGTATCTATGTTTTTTCTTATTTATATTATAAATTATAATTTATTATAATTTTTAAATGATAAATTGTTTATTTAAGCAGTAATTATAGCCTTTTCTTGATTTTTTGCACGTTTCCTAGAATTATCGTACATATTCCTTCAGGTTTCACTGCATTTTTCTGCAGGTTTTATAGCATATTTGAGGACTTTTTACCGCATATTATATGGCATATTTTAAACTTTTTTGCTGCATATAAATCCGGTCTTTAGTAATAACTATCCTGAATATCATTCCTTCAAACGTGTTATAGAATATAGATAATAAAATATATTATAATAATAAAATATATTATTAAGTCTGTAAGCCATAATGACAGAAAACTAAGTATGAGCATAAACAGTATCCATAGTTAACTCTATTAAACTCCAGCCCAGACTAAAGTTGAGGATGATCAGATAACTATCGAAGTTATTGCTAGTAAATTTACATTGGTTTATTATTTTACCAAGCCAGAACAAAAGCCCTTGCTCATGTCACGTACAAGAGAAACCATAGCAGGGATCATAGACGTGAACAATAGGCTCATATGTTGCTCATATCTAGTAATAGTATTCATAGCGTAGCCGATAAGGTTAAGGTACATGGAGGGTATGGGGATGGTTTCAAACTGCCATAAATTGAAGTACAAGCGATTAGCAACGGCTCGTGCATTACAGCTAATTGGGTCGGAACGTAATACCGGTCATTGTAATTCTGTCTTCGCTTAAAGCAAGGATAGGCCTATAACGAAAAACTCGAACCGTTCCATATTGGTGACTATTGGACGGTCAGTGATGTTGGTAAAATTGTTTATTGTCGAATCTGATGCAGTGGTGACATAAACATGACCAAGTATTGCATTTTTTTGTTAATCTCTGACATATCAGGAATGATAAACTGCAGAATTACCTCTGGTCCTGGCTTAATTTACTTGACTTAAATCTTCAGATCTCGCATCCACTTTCTTTTTTACTCTACTAGTTGTGTTCACTTGCATGAGATTCGTTGTCATTCCGGTGTGAGTGTGATTTGACAAGGGATGCAGCAAGCTAATTGGTATTCATCAATCGCCGGAATGTTTAAGTCAGTATATAGATTTTTTATTAACGTTTCATGATGCTTCGGTGACGAGTCATGATGTTTTTGACTGAAAATTTTGTTGCCATTTTATGTCGGTCTGTTAAGCGATACCGTGAATTTGTATGTTCTTATACGTACAGACGTTAAATTAAATAAAAAAATCCAAAAAAATAGGTTCCTCTGCTAAATTCATTACAACTTTTACGCACTTGAATCTGAAAAGTTTCTCATTCTGATTAAAATAGGTTGGCAACCTGTATGATTATCCTTCTTTTCTCTCCTAGCTGGAGTACATACCGAACTTGAAAACAAATAAACAAGTCCAAAAGTTGGGTTATTTCTTAAATTCATTATAATTTTTCCTGTTATTATCATCCATCCTTTATTATTCATTAGATATCATAACTTTACTCGTTTTTAATTTGCAATAACATTAAAATAATTTGGAAAAAAAAATTGTTATAATATAATAATGGTAAAACTGACCGTAAGACTGACGGTTTTCCAAAGCCGCTTTGTATTTATATATATATATATATATATATATATATATATATATATATATATATATATTTGTATTAATGATAATACAATTATGTCCTTATATTATAATAAAAGTTTACAAAAATAATGTAAAGAACATCATAAGCTTATAAAACCCAAGGGTTAAAAAACCGGTCAAGACGTGAAGACCAATGGTAGTTTTGTTGTATAAATATTATTTTATAATTACAAAAAAAAAAATTCTGTGTCAAATATTTTAATTTATTGTTTTCAATAATGAACCTTAATCGATCATGACAAAAAAAATTACCCTTCTCCTCATCCAAATTTGAGGTTTTAGGTTTTAAGAGACGTAGAATCCAAAAATCCGTCAGTCCGCCGTCCGCGACTATTCTCCGGAACAAGGGGACCGATTTTTTTTTGTATATTTGGCTCTAAGCCACAGATAACTACTACAGGATGATCCTCAGAACTCGACATTATGAAATTCCTCCATTTTGTTTCATACTCCGCCGTCCACGTCTTTTCTCCGAGACTATTGATTGAGCCGATTTTTTTTAGATTTGGTTATCAAAGTCGCAAATGTCAGGATAATCCAAAGCAAAAAAAAAAATTAAGCCAACTGCCTAATTTTAAATTTGAAAATTTTTTTTTACTGTTTGTTAGTATTATAATAATAAATAATCATGCGTAATAAATAATATTTTTTTTTTAATATTGCTAATCCATCTAGATCTCTTGGATTCCTTATACGTATATAACATTTAGCTAAAAGAGTTAGTAACTATATGTTTTAACTTATTAATATTTATTTCGGATTTTGAAAAGAAGAAAATCTACAATTTCTATAGCCAGTATGTTTCAATCTTAATAACAGGCAGCAATCAGTGGAAGGAATTACATTTATGAATAACTTATTTTTTATTAACAGCCTTTCTCCCCTAGCATTACTTTTATTTAAATAATTGTTTTTTCTAGTTGTTCTTTCCAACTTTTGTAATACAAAAACACTGTTATCGAAAACACTGTCTACTTCCTTATGTACTCTCGAATTTCTTTTCATTTGAATTAAGGCAAAAAAAAATCAAGTAGGTTCTTTTCAAACTTTTTTTTTTGTTTTCAAATTTTAGTATTTAAACTTTATTATGAAAAAATATTTACTTCCTTGACGATTTTGGGAGGATTTGTGGATGCAAATAATCATCGCTAAAGTAAAAAAATACTCCTAAACTGAATTACACGTAAATCGTTCGGCTGATTTATATTAATAATATTAAAGTCATAAAAAATTGAAGGAAGGTATTGCATTACTTGAAAAATTCTTACTAAATTTTAAATTTTAGAAAATATGATTGATTAATTTTAGCCTTCGATTAAATAAATCTTCCAGTTATTGCAAACTATTCCTCACACACATACTGCAAATTCTCGCTGCTTAAATGTATAACATCCAATATACTTTACCACTAAAGATGTAAATTAAATTTAATGGACTAATAAATTATTAATATTTTTGAATATATATTATATTTAAAGCATTCATATAGGTATATTTTACGAGTATAGTAATGATAGGTGGATTTTAACTTCTTTTCCAGATTACTCTCAAAATTTACGTTCTAGTATTGAAACCATTGATATTACTGGACTTACCTTCTTTTTCTACATTGCTTTAACTTCTCAAAAAAAATATATATATATATATATATATTTTTTTTGGTTTGGCATCGTAGACCATGGAGATCTTTGGCCGCGCGATGTGGTGTTCATACAGACATGTATTGCTTGCGGGAGAATAGACAGCCTGGAGGGGGTCACCCAACCTCACGTTGCTGCGAACCATGGTTTCCATTGGTGCCCATTGCTCCATAACCGGTCCCTTTGGGGCCAATTCGACAGTGTCCTTCCCACCGACTTACTCGGGTTTAAGGACAATGACAAATAGATCTAGATCCACGGATTATGGCTGTTCGGAGTCAGCAGGCGCACGAGTACCTATATTTCTTTCTCCGAAGCAGACCGTCCATGGACCAAACCTCCATTTTACGTCCTGGAAGACCACACCGCGATTCACAACTTAGGTACTCAGGGTAGGGTCATCACTCCTACGCCCGGCCTATGTGAGTTGCCTCCAGCAACCTGACGGGCCTCACATACCCGAGAGGGAAGGGGTGATAAATTGCCTGAACTATTAATTTAATCAAATTAAAGTAATGCCGGGTACCGGGATTCGAACTCACAACCTTTGGGTTTGTGAGTAGGTGCACTTTTGCAAGCGCCTTAACTCGCTCGGCCACTCCGAACCGATATTTAATGTTAAGTTGGATTTAGGATTCGAACCATCTTCAGAACCTGAATTAAGCTTTTGTAGCACTTAATTGTAGAAGCGCTTCATTGTATTTCATAAATAAATAAATGCTTTATCTATGCAAAAATACAGCTAGTAGAATTGGATATTTCATAATTTAATCTACTCGAGTTGTTTCTTTCATTGTGTGGTAAAGAGCATAAGGAAATACCTGTATTGTATTAGAATGGTAAGTCGGTAGGGCATGAATAAAAACATGAACTAAGAAATTAGGATATGCAGATTATGTCTAAGTTAGAGCCAGTGCTAAAGGTTAGCTCCGTTTCAGACCGATATTATACAACAAATATTCTATCTCCTTTTGAAGTTTAATAAAATTGTTGAAGTTGACTTTAATGACGTTTATAGTTGGTACATAATATAAAAAATATTAATAATTTTTTATAATGATCGCAAATTGGATTTATTCAGAAGTATTAACGACTTAAAAACGTATTTCTAAGTACATACGTTATTCTTAGTACATAGTATGTCTATAATGCATAACATTTCATGAAATTTTACTATTATTATGACATATACTACTTTATTATTATTTTATGGATTATTATTTTCGGAAATTAATTAGATTCACATAATACTTCATTCATTTCTTTTACACGATTTTCATCTAATCGGAGCATCTGCTCAGTTTTTTGAGAAATGAGCACGTGCTCAGTCTTATTCACTTCATCTAATATGTTGGGTAATCAGAAGGGGATACTAATAATCCTGGGTTTCTTGATATGTCTAGTATAGGCTTGCCATAGTTTGCCTATTCAGCATGTATCCTCACTAATCGCATAGTAAAACTTAAGCAGAATAAGTAAAAAAAATAATTAAAATCTGCTTGCTATAGGCTTAGATTAGGGTTGAAATATCGATACGCGATATATCGATATATCGGATTTGAAAAATCGATATATTAAAATATTATACTACACCGATATTATACAATACTATATCGATATTTTATACATCCGATATATCGATATTTTACACCGATATATCGGTGATATTGATATTTTAAACTTTATTATTTTATTTTAATTAGAAATTTTCTTTATTCTTTATCATATTTTTAATTATATCCGTGAGCTGTACTTTATATTATAGCTTAATTATTCTCTTAATATTTTAAGATTACCAAAACAAAAAATAATATGGATCAATCTTTTACCAAATTGAAATAAAATAGATAATGCCATTAATGTAAATAAATTATTGCATATAATCATTGGTTAAAATATAGCACATGCTAATTTATAAATATAATGAGGTAGATAAGATTGAAACACATATACTGTTAATTAATCCTATGTAAAGACAAACAGGTAATAATATAAATGGTGATTTTACTGAAATATATATATATTAGATGAATTATATGATTTTAGATAAATGTTTTGAGAATGCCCAATGTATGCATGGAAACTTCATAAAATACAATTTTTTTTAGAAAAATAAGGCAAGATTTTATTTTTGAAAAATTTGTAGAGTAATAAAAATAATAATAAACCATATATAATAATAAAAAACCTTCAAGATAAATGGCATTGATAACCAAAGCAGTTTTACGCCATAAAACACGAACGAACTTCAAGATAAAAATGCATTATAATACGTACTTATTTTTTTTTACCAAAGTATTATTTTTTTCTATCTTTTTTATAATGATTCTTGGATAATAAAAATATTGCTCTATAAATAATAATTATATTAGTTCATAACCTTCTCATAAATTTCATAACGTTATATTCATTTAATGCACGATTTCTTTGCTTTTTCGTCTATTTCCTTTCGATATATCGATATTTTTCTACCGATTATCGGTGGATATCGATATTTGGTTTCGCGATATATCGAAATATCGAATATCGATATTTTTCTTTCGATGTTCCAACCCTAGCTTAGATTTGGTTTCTTGCATGCTGATGCAATTCTTAATGTGTATCCAGAGGTACTACTTTCAAATTTCATACTTTTAAAAACAGTTCCAGGTAAGTAAATAGAATTTCTTTTTCGGAGTGGGGAATTTAATAAGAAGAAGACAAGAAATCGCTTAAGTGTCTATTATCGCCAAATTGGGCGTAAGCTTAAAGAATAAGAATAAAAATTGGATTAACAATTATTATTAAAAATATAAATCTTATTTGAATGGGTATGAAAAACTTATTTTTTCAAAAATTTCGAAGGGGAATATATCCCCTTGATTCTCCCTTATCTCCCTGCGTACGCCACTGCACAGTTCAGTTTAGAAAATGGATGGTGTTTAATCATAAAGATAGTTACGCCTCTAAATGCTTTCTGGCAAACAGATCTACTATTTTTATAAATTGCGTAGCTCGGGATGGTGAATATGTTTTCTATTTGTCAAGTCTGAAAAATAAAAGTGCAATGCTAAAAATTTTGTTTTTTAATTTGGAATTTAATCACTTATATTTACAATTTAATTTAATCATACCCCATTAAATTGAAGGATCTCCGCCACTGGAATTTAATGCTGGATGCTCAATCACAGCAATTAGGAATTCTTCGTAAATCCAGGAGCTTTGAAAATCCGGTGAAGGGGAAATCTCTTTGTGTCACATTTCATTTACTCATTGATTTGTCTTAAAAAGGGTCGCTATCCTGATAGCCTATGGGCGACAAGTAATTTTTCAAAATAGAGATGTATCGGCTTTTGGGTTACAGAATCTTGAAACGAAGGAGACTGCATTTTTTTTTTCTCGCTGAAGAATCGTCTCCAAGTTGTGAGCCTGTGCAGTTTGGCCTCAGAAATACCCAATATAAATACGAATTGGTAGCAAACATTTCTATTGAGAGTCTATGTTATGAATATGGACGAAATTTCTCAGCTAATGACCTAGAATATCTACCCAAGCTACAAGGCCTTTGTCTTATTAGAGCATCGTAACTCCGACCTTCTATTTTAGAAGGAAAGAAAGAGATGTTCCAGTGAGGGCGCAGGGCATAGGAACGACAGAGAGAGACGTTGACTAATCCGAGAACTGAAAAAGTATAAGCAATATGAGTAGCTCTTTAAAAACATTGTGAAGGTTTAGCTCTATCCTTGGTATACTCATGCTTGCATAACATCTCACTCAACACCCTTCTTGACTAAAAGGTAAGTTTGGGTGGAAAACAAAATTTAAAAGTGTCTATCGTTTTTTTCTATTGCTCTCTCATAACACGTAATAGAATATTTTTAAAAACCAAGGATATCCGTTTGAGAAATTTTCATATAATTTTTATTGGTATCCCTAGGGAATCAACTTTGGATACGCAACCGCTCACTTTATATTGGATGATTCGAATTTCCAGTTAAAATGTATCATTGGCCTAGACTAGCAGTTCAGTGAACTAAGTAAGCTAACAAAGAAATCCAATCCTAGATAAGTAAAGCTTACAATAAAATTACAAACTTAAGTTCAGAGTAAGCGCGCTTAGGTTCTAGTTTCATTAAATAAAACGCTATGTGAAGTTCGTCGCTGTAGAACAGGAAAGTTTATACAAAGAGTGGGTGATAGTATCTCTGTTGAACGCTCCGATCGGAAACATAACAGAATCCTGTAGTGATTGGAAATCTGACTTGATTAACCGATCTTATGATCGCCACTACTTGTTTAGGTTTATGATCCTAACATCCAGAAGCTGATGGGAGCTTTTTGGGCTGAGAAATTAATAGATTAACATATAAAAAGTATGCTTAAGTATGTTAAGCTTAAATATACGTACCACTCACAATTTATATTAATGGAAGTCAACTCAATTATAGTAGGAAAACAGAGCAAGTAGGTAATCCTCACTTGGTTTTCTGTCTTCTGTTCTTTATAAGAAAATATATATAATATATATAAATAATAAAATATGTGTGAATATATATATATATATATATATATATATATATATATATAAGAATATAATTAATACTCAGACGACAATCCAAATCCAAACTTAGACATAAACATGCTTATTGCACTTATTTACTAAAGCCTATTTAGACTTCTGCCTATCACATTTTCGTGAAAACGAAACAGAATCATTATCAGAGACTTCAGGTTTTTCAATTGTAATTACTACACAAGCCTTTTCTACGTTAATAGGATATATTTCAGTAGTTTGCGAATACTTGCGAACCCCATAGAAATTAGGTCATCACAAGTTACTAACTAGGAGGTAGCATATCATTAATAAAAACAATAGTAAGTACATTGGACTCTCGATAATCCAAACCGTTCCATAATCCCAACTAAACCTAAAAAAAAAAGTACAAAAATTTAGGAAAGATTTGAATTAAATTCAATAAGACCGTATGTATTTTAAACACCTTACATGATTTTAGGCTTTAAAAATCTACTTAAAAATACCAACTCATTTTATTTAAAATAAAAACTAAGCTATAAAAATTTGAGTATTTATTTTATCAATTTCTTTATCGGTAGATTTTAATTGATGCGGTGAGAAATCCCACAAGCCTTTTTTTGGAGAGGGAGGAGGAGATATTTTAAAGTTGACGGTTTCCATTCTGTAGAGCTCTACTAGTATTTTGGGAGGATAAACTTCTAAGTTCAACACATTTTCTCTATTTTATAATGATGTCTAGTTACCATTCAATTGTATTCTCATCGAGCTTAGCGTTTGCGCACTGAGATCCGATGCGCAACTCGGTGTCCGTTTCTTCTTCGGAGAATTCCGATAGTTTTTATATATATATATATATATATATATATATATATATATATATATATATATATATATATATATATTCCCATATATCGGGTTTATAATGTTTGATAGCAGGAAAAAGCGGGGTTTTACACTGAATTGAAGAATAAGTTAATATAAATGAACAAATCTTAGATTTGTAATAGCAACAATTAAATATTTATAAATAGCTTATTACAAAAAAAAAAATGTGATAATTTTTATAACATTAGTCAATAAAAAAAAAAGATTACATAATATCAACTAAATAAAACATTAATTAAATTGCCTAAACATAAAAAAAAAAAATAAATAAAAGGACGGAAGATAATCAATATTGAAGGAATAACTAAAATCCTATCAAAGTGCATGTTAACATTTATCATTTAAAAGGTTCACTACGATGAACTAAAGAAATCTGAATTAAATTACTTAACATAAAGAAATTAAAAAGAAGGAAGAAAATCACAATTAAATTAACAAAGACTGAAACCTATCAAATCTATTAAATTATTTTTTGGAAATAATATCGGTTTCCTCAAATTTTAATATCGATATTCTATTTATAGAGTTAAAACTATCTGAAAAAATATCGATATATTTCTTTCAAAATATCGATATCTTTCGAACATCCCTAATGCCCTCTCCTTTTAATGAGGGTCTAAAAAATTAAAAATATTCAGGACCGATATATAGAAATATCGATATTAATTTCGATGTATCGGTCTACTATTTCTATATATCCGAAAACTATGGATACGGTATACATCGATATTTTTTTTTCGATATTCACCTCCCTAACTGAGATCACAAGAAGGAGATTAAAAAGAACGTGGATGAGAGATCTATTCACGTAATCTCTTAAAGTAGACCAATAGGAAGGGGTTGGGCAATTTTCTTCTTCGTGACTGGTATCCCATTATCAAGTGCCACACAATCTGCTCATTGTTAATTTATATTTCTAAAGCTGTGGATATATAAATTTTATATTTTGATAAAAGTCTTTATATTTTAATAAAATTTTTATATTTAAATTATTTTGAATTAAATTGAATATAGAAAATTAGTATATGGTCATTATTTGAGTGCTCACTGAACCTAGTTCTTATTTTATAACCCACAAGCATCCTAATTTTTTTCAGGAGACTGTACAATTAAAAACGAATTAAATTTAATAGCCACTTTCTGAAAAGCTGTTGATGTGGTGTGCTGAATCTTAATTAGATTAATTTAATCAGGAATTATTTTTTATAATCTTGTTTGCCTTCCATCCGAGAGGCCAAGATCTGTTTTTCTCTTGAATCATAATTAATTTAATTTTTCCTGGGGGTTTTAGGACACAGTTGTCTTTGATGATGCTTTCTTTTTATTAATTTTTAATTTTAACTTAATTTTTAATCTTATAACAAAAAAAAAATCCTCATTTCACACCACCCGAAAATAAATCATTGTGTTTGTAATTACGTCAAGAGTTCATTATAAGCATTGAAATTATATTGTTGTATTTAAATTTTTAATCGCGCTAATTATATTGTGCGTTATTTATTTATATGTATTTTTTTTGTAGTGAATTTTCAAAATTTCATTTTAAGCAATTTAAGCTGCTTAGTAAGGTTTATTATTAGGTTTCATGAAGCTCCAAATCGTTTAATAATTAATTTTCTAATTTGTTATGGAAATAATTTAGTAGTATACATCAAGTTCAGATATTTTGTTTAAATACAACTACTATTTAATGTCTAAAAATGGTGAATTGTAATATTTTCCAATAAATATTACATAGTCCTTATTTATCACACCCGACAGGTTTAAAACTATAAGTTCAATTTCAGGGATTGCTTATTGTTTACTATTATATTATGTACCTTTATTTAGTTCAATTTAGGTTAGCTCCATCTTTAGGGAAAATTACCTAAATAAATAAAAAATAAAACAGCCGGAAAATTTCTGTATTAAAAGAGTATTTTTTACATTTTGAAAAGTTTTTTGACTTGAAATTTTCAGGTATTTAAAAAAGTCACTGGTGAAGAATGAAAATAAAATTACTAGGTACAAACTCATTTCTTTCTTACTATCGCTATCTTGTGATCTTTCTAGTGAAAAAATAGATTGGACATTTACAAAAAGTGTTTTTCTTGATTAAACAGTGCAGTCAATTAGTGCCTCCTCAGCAAGTTTCAGTTGTTTCATTTAAAAGAACTATTTTTTGTTTATGTTATAACTTTTTCAGTAGCAAATTTTATTTGATATATATATATATATATATATATATATATATATATATATATATATATATATATATATATATATATATAAAATTATTATCACAAATAAATATTTATTAAATCAATTCAACGAGTTTATTAATCAATATGCTTATACATAAAATGCGTTTATGGCAAAGTAGTTCGCAGATAACAAATGTAGTTTACGTGTCAAATTAATTTTTTTTTTTTTAATAAATTAAATACATTTAAATAAAATAACATTTTATTCATTAAATTTTAATGAAAGTAAACATAATGAAATTATTTATTTAAATCAGCTGTTCAAACTAAAATGGTTAATGTAAAATAACAGATAAAATTAATGGTTAAAAATAAAAATTATTTATTAGTTCATACTTAGTTAAATAATTATAAGTTATATAATAAATAATACAATAATTATTAGTTAATTAATAACAAGAATGCACAGCAGACAGCTCATCTCCAGGTTCTATCTTTTGGTCTTGGAAATGAGGAAAATTTGCTGCTGTTTTTAAAATTATTATTATCAACCTTAATAAAAATTAAAAAATATAATTTAATAAATTCAAAACAGATTAAAAATAATCAAACAGTGCATTATCACTGTTTCCATTGCTGAAGTCATGGATTCTTTACAAATGATTTAATTCTGACTTTTAAATTCTTAAAAATAATTCAAATCTCATTTTTTTATTAAATATTTATAGTTTACACATATATGAATTTTCACAATTTCTTTGAAGAGTTGTCGCAAATATATTTGAATTTTAATACTATAAATTTTATTTGTTTTTAGTAATCATTTTATGCTGCTACTTAACAATTGCATTTGAACGAAATATTTATTTCTACAATGATTATTTAGTTTTTAGAAATAAAAAGTAATTAATCTATTTTTTTTTGTTTCAGGTAAGTCTTCTTTTGCAGTATTCAAGTCGAAGACAAAGCCACGTATGTGTTTTTTATTTTATAAGATTATTTTATTATATTTGACGCAAAGTAATTATTTATCAAATATATATTTTTTATTTTATTTAACTATTTGAGTTTATAAAAGAAAAAAGAGGATGTTTTTAATATATTAATATTGATTTATTTCATTTTGTAATTGCAGTAATGGAACTTTCACCTTTTTAAAATACATAACTTAATATTATAATTGTTTTTAAACATAATACTGCTACTTTTTGCACTTGCGCAAAGCATCTATGCAATGATTAAACACACCGATACACAAAATAATTAAATTTAAAAACAAATACAAAATAACAAAAGTAATTTAATATTTCCTTTCACTGTTCTGAAGATTTAGGGCCAGTTCTGTGCCAAGGGTTAATTTAGTTCTGGATTTAACCTAAACTAATATAATCCAAAACTTTTTCTTGCTGTTTCGAGACTATAAGTTTTCTTTCATCTCATAATAAATTAGTTCTTTGTTAATTTTATGTTTGTGATACATAAATATATGCCGCCAACACAGTAGAAATTTTAATAAGCAGCCCAAAAAAGAGCTATTAGAAGGTTCAAAGAAAAAAAATCTTATGTTTAGTCAACTATTGAAGATTTGAAGCCTTACCAATTTCTACCGATTAATATATAAAATAATTAATATTTTTTTAATTTAAAATTGTTTATTTTTATTTTTTTTTTCATTTTTATATATTGAAATTTATTTGTTTATAAGAGAGACACCTAATTGTTATTATTACAAGTTCCTAATAATGGCGATTACAGAATTATTAGCCCAAATCGACAAACCAGTATCTGTAATATTGAAAAATAAATTAAATTAAAAAAAAAAACATTTATGATACATCAATTTAACTGAGTATGTATGTTGTATGTACCCAAAAATTCTTTGAAATGAAAATGCATCAATTTAATTTCATCGTTCAACATTTTATCGACCATTAAATATATTCTAGAATAATTTACTTTCGTATCGAAGTGGATATGTATGTACCGAAAAATTCTTTGAAATGAAAATACATTTGTTTATTCAGAGAGAGACATTTGTATCCATTCAATAAATTGCAGTAGCCCAAATGGTTCATCCATAATCATTTAATATTGTTATTTTTCTTCATATAATTATCGAAATAAATAAATAAAAATGAAAACTAAATTCAATATTAGATTGATGTTTTCATAACATCAAGTCAAATTTAATTGTTTCTTCCATTCATACGAGAATATTGCACTTCATTTTCATCCGTAATATTTCTTTTGAAAAGCAATAAGAAACATCAAACAATTTCGTAATTCTATGGACCCTCAACTCCATCACGCCTCGCCAAAATCCAATCACTCCAACTGACCGTTAGTGTGGAAAACTGGTAAAGTGGAACGATGGATTGCGCAATACTGTATAATAATAATAATAATAATAATTGTTTGTAAATATAATATAATTAAAATTTACGACATTGATTGTATATTTTTTTTTTCTTAGGATTTTCTACTAAAGCAGTGGGTTTCCTTAATCTAGACTTTTTGTATAAAAAATGTTACAAAAATATTGATATCATATTATGTATAATTTAAAACTTTTTTTAATTTCTTTAATATTAAATATGTTATGAAATATAAATATTAATTAAAAGGAAATGAGCATTTCTATTAGATTTGCATTTTCTAATATGCTTGAAATTTTTATTGTTTTTTTATACTTTTTAGGGTGTGAATATTAAATTATTTAATGTTGTTGCTGTTGTAGAGACACTATTTATATCCCATTAATTATCAAGATTTATATTAGTCTTTAAATTGAAATATTTGTCGACTATAAATACTATAAAATACTTGTTACGGTTTGAACACTTCTTCATTCCAAGCAGCCGTTCCACTCCATTGTTCCGTTCGGAATAACCTCATTGGCCATCTTAAGAATTGAAACAATTACTAATATGAGGGAGTTTGATAGGATTGATGGATAGGATAGGAGACAATATAGGCTTTGAAACTGAATCTTTTCCACAAGAAATCTAAACCCTTTTTGATTTTCCTTTTAATTGTATTCTGCTGACAGGATTCAACAAGCATCCTTAGAAAAATATTAAACTTTATTAAGAAGTTTTCTATTATCACTAAGCAATCAAACTTTTTACGTTTAGTGTATATCCTACATCCCATTCTGGAGACTAATTTATTTTTTATTTCAGATAATCTATAGCTCATTTGTTTCCACATATGACTGGTCAATTCCAATATCTTGATAGTTTAAAGATTTTTTTTTTAAATTTAAATTCACCTAAACCTCGAACAAAATGCAATATGTGAATTTGATATCTAAAAAGCATGATAATAGTTGATGAAGGAACTCTCTGTTGGTAGCAAGAACTACAATGGCTATTCTACGTTAGGAGGTCCCCAGGCCATCTTCTTTTCAGATACCTTTCTGAGTTACATTGGGTTAAAAGGTTACGAACCACTAGGTTTATGTGGGTATGGAGTTTGTAATCGAATGAGATATATCTATTTCGGACCAAATCTGCAACATATGCGATATTGAGGCCTTTATGGATAACTTTATTTGTGACATAGTAAGAATCATTATGAATTCTTTGAAGGATTTTAGATTGATTATTAGGATTGGATAAGGGAGAGATTTTATGTCTTCGTGAAGCCTCAAAGCTCAAATCCGTTGACCAAATAGGCTTGATAATACTAGTGTTTATGAGATTTTTGTAGCATTTTTCGGATAAATTTTGGAGTAATCACAATTTAAAAGCAGTTTCTTGTAGTTTCAGTCTTGTATGAGGATCCCATCTATGAAGTCTGTCAAGATGTATTCCTAGATAGCGGATCTGTCCAACAGAGAAAAGTGGAACATTATTAAAGGATTCTGTCGGACAGGTTATTGTGGGCTTGCGAAGAAGGGTAAAAATGATTTTAAGGGATTTGTATTTCAAGAAAAAAATAATAATACTCCACCTGGGTTTCGTTTATTTAGAAATCCCATAATTATTTTATTGGATAATTTTATTCAACATAAGTTTTGATTGAGATTATTTATTGGGAAAGCTCTGTATTCGGTAAGAATGTTTGATCCGGTCTTGCAAAGGCATTCATCCTTGCGAAGGATATTGTGGGAAAATCGATACGACAGTGAATTAGAACTCCTCTGGGAAAATGAGGGATATCCGAGTTACTTACAGCCTTGTCAGGGGTTTCCCAAACAAGAAATAGCCAACACTTATTCCTGAAAATGGATTCGGATTTGGGAAAAAAAAATTTCAGATACAATCTACCAGCGTTTTTTCAACGATTCTTTTCTCAGATAGGCTTTGATTTAATTTATGTTCGATTAGAATGTTGAGAATTCTATAACTGAAGACGGATCGTATTACAATACAAAGATAATACGATAGCAGACCTTTGGGGTCAGAAATCTCATGAATGTTAAACAGATACATAACAATGCAGGCGAAGAGACCCTCTAGTTGATTCGCTCTGTTAGACAATAGAAGAAAGCATCGCGTCATTCGGAATATTGAAAATCATTGTCTATTTTGGGCACAAACATTAAAATTTAAAAATTAAATTGTAGAGCTTGTCAGAGCTCTGATTTGGTAGAATATCGTAGATACCTTTCCCTTGGAACAATTAGAAATTTTACAGGAGAACGCATGGAATTTAGGCTTGTCGTTGTCTCTCCCATCCCTGATATGTCATCAAGTCGGATATTTTCTTATTTAATACTGCTTACCTTTTTTGTTTACAAAAAAAAGTTGTTTCATTTTTTGATCATTTAATCACGAACCATTAATCAAATTGTGGTTGTTTTTAATTTAAAAAACAGTACAAACTTCTTCAGTATAGAGCTTATAGATAATTAAAATAAATTTTTGAAAAAAAAAAATGTTTACTAAAGAACTAATTGAATTTTGAAATGAAAATCAACTCACAATATTTTATTGAACGTATTAAATAAATAAATTCAACAAAATTCAACAAAATAATATTTTTAACATAAATGATGTTTTCAATTGCCTATTCTTACAGAAGCAAAACTGATACCTTCTGGTCACCTAACTAGCTTAAGAATATTATTAAAACATTAAATTATTATCTTTATCAAGAGAATTTTTGTGAAGTTACTCTCTAGTCAATGTTTAAAGGAATAGAAATAATTAAATTTGACTAGTGAACTTATAATAGATAAACCAACAATAATATTTTATTCTGTTAAATATTGAAACTAAAAAAAAAAAAATTGCTCAAAGACATATACAACGGAAGCATTCTAAGTAAAAAAAAAAATAGTATTTTGGAGAAAAAAAAATCTTTTAAGCAAATGAGGAATGTTTATATTATTGGTTTCTATTTTATATTGATATAATTATTAAAGAATATAAATGGAAGTATATATATATTGTTATAGAGTTATAGAGTTATAACGTCTTTATATGCTTAATTAGTTATTAGTAATTACTATCGTCACTATTATAGTATAATTACTATACTAACTATAGTCTTCCCTTTTTTAATTATTCATATATGTGATATGTCCGCGAGAAAGAAAAAAATAGGAAAAAAAGTTATGATATAAGAATATTTTATATGCGCATAACTCTGTATGCATTTTATGGAAAATTATTCATATAAGATCATTTAAAAGGTAATTAAATTCTTTATAAAATAGTTTAATATTATCTGAATCGGTGCAGTATTAGCAATTGTCTACAGCGCAGAATTTGTACTCACGTTTTTAATAACATTTGTATTGTATTTTGTAAATCTTTTCATGGTATGTCTTTCACTTTTCTTTAATTTTTCGAATAATTCGAAAGCTATCTCCTGGAACATTTCAGAGATTCTTATTTAGAAGATAATAAATTTGTCTGAAATACCAAATTAGTAAAAAAAAAGAAAAAAAAAGATAAGAAAAGTCTTGTGAGTCTCCACTCTACTACACTAAATATTTTCTTTGCATTTTCTGTCCTAAAAAATTTAGAAATTTGTTAATATTTATTTATTTTTAACGGAATTAAATATTATAATAATTAGCCTTTAGAACCTTGAGCACGACAATACGAACTAACAATATTCATTTTAGACTTTTGAGACCCTAAAAAAAAAAAAAAAAACTTGTTTGCATGAGAATAAGTTTGAATTAGAATTGCAGTATGTATTATGTATTTACTTACAATTTTCTGATTTTTTATATAAATTCGTTAGGACCGAAAATTTTAAATAAAAACATTATCAAATGACTTATTTCAAGGACATATGTCTGTAGAAATGTAGAAATCTGTGGTGGCTGGAAATATAAGAAGTATTCTACATACAAAATAATATGATCACATTAATATATAATATATTATATTTAATTTAAAATAAGCAATAAATGTTTCCTTCAATTACTAGTTGACTCCAAAGAAATTCATTTTATTTTATTTATTTTTTTTTAATTTTCAAGCAATGAGTTCTGCTTAAAAAAGTTTCTGTTAGATGTTTTTCCAGATTTATTCTTAACAAAATTAAGATTTAAATTTTGAATATATTTTCGTTATGTTTTGTATAAAAGATCTATTATTTTGTTAAAAATGGCATTGACAAATCGTTATCAAGTTCAGTTGTTGTTTATTTTTTTTTTTTTTTTTAAGGGGATACAAGTTTTATTTGAGATGGAAATTACGCAAATTAGGAAAAGTATTTTACTTATTAGTTGCAACATCGTCATGATTCAAAAATCATGATTTTTTATTTAACACCGCAGGGACTGTATAGTCATCGAAGCTTTTGCATTAAGTTCCTTGTATTGAATCAAGACATCTCTGCCATTGTCCTTGTAACCTACGCTCATCTGATGAAAGGGTCTGCACTAGTGGATTGGGGAGATTTTGAGTTGAAGGACTTCTATCCTAATATTTATAATTTAATTTATGTTTAACATGAAGTAAAATCAACTCTTCAAATATCGCTATACTGAAAACTGAATTGAAATTCTAATGTTCAAGGATGAAACATCCGCTAACTATAAATCTCCACAACTTCTCATTTACCATAAGTCATAAACATTTATTATTTTTTTACAGCAATGCAAGTAAACTATTTTCGTGTAAAATTTACAAATAGTAAAAAGTTAATGGTAAAGGAAGTATAAACTTAAAAATATAAAAGACATATAGCTATCGACAAAAAATTAATTTCTTGGAGTTAATTCATACAATACATTAAAAATATGAACAAAAATTCAGTTTTTTTAAAAGGTATTTATAACAACTGTTTAATTTTTAAGGGTTTTAGGTTCACTGAGTTATTTTCGAAAATTTGTCATTTTTTTGAGCATTTTCCTTAAAATTTCAGTTGAAATCATTCTCAGGGTCAGGTTCAACTTGAAAAAAAAAATTAATTGCTTTGAACTTAACTCAGCATTTGCATTGAACTCAGCCATTCCCTCGGTTAAACAACGATGCAGATGAAGAAATACAAAATTATGTCGAGTTCTAACCTAATTTTGTCTATTTAGGAATTCGTATATTTAGATTAAAAAATATATTTGTAAATATATTATATTTTCTTTAATTGATATTATAATTCCTTTATTTTAATAATGTTATGATGCAATATTTATAATATTAGAACAGAATAAAAATGTATTCTAGTGCAACGTCCCTAATGAGTTACAAAGGTTTACAATAATAAATATTATATACATAGTTATTAAAAATATATGGAAACAAAATAAGGAATAGTGAAACAATTTGCTACTAAAAAGAAAAAAAAATAATAATATAGTACCATTTATGCTGCAATACAATACTTTAGTGTAAGTCAGTATATACGCAATAACAAACACCTAAAATAATTATTTAAAGCTCACGGGGTTCTATTGTTCCCTCAACACATCATAAGCATCAATCTTTTTTTTTAATTCCGTTAGAGCAATGTAAACTAATTCGTCTAATTATTAGAATATAAATAAGTAGCGAATGCATCCCACAGTGAAAAGGTAGGCATTAGAAGAGATTTTTGGCCTTATTGTATTTATGGGTATGTCCATATTTTAGTAAGAAGCCCATTTTAGCTGAGTGAACCCACCTAAGGTCTCTGAAAAGCCACAGTTCTCACCCTAACAGAGCCAATTTTTTGTTTTGTTTCCATAGATAAAATTAAATGCACTACCGTTCAACACAGGAAGCATATTCGGTCAACCCTGCAAACCTGGCTTTTTCGCTTCCCATTTCAAGAATATCAGAGAGCTATAACATTTAGTCCCCTGGAAGACTAATTAATATTAAAGGGAGCACTTAGCATTGCTAGAAATGATCATAAAACAGGCCATAAAGTGAGTAATGGCTCATTCCACTATTTGTGATAATTGTTACTCCAGCCATTCCCTCGGTTAAACAACGATGAAGATGAATAAATACAAAATTATGTCGAGTTCTAACCTAATTTTGTCTATTTAGGAATTCGTATGCTTAGATTAAAAAATATATATGTAAATATATTATATTTTCTTTAATTGATATTATAATTCCTTTATTTTAATAATGTTATGATGCAATATTTATAATATTAGAACAGAATAAAAAATTATTCTAGTACAAAGTCCCTTAAGAGTTACAAAGATTTACAATAATAAATATTATATACATAGTTATTAAAAATATATGGAAACAAAACGAGGAATAGTAACACAATATATTTGCTACTAAAATGAAAAAAAAATTAAATTAAATCATTAATAAAAAAACATAAAAAATTATTGCATCTGTTATTTAAAAAATATTTTGATAAACACACATAATCTTAAAAGAAATATTGTAGAAGAAAAAAGAAAAAAATGCAAATACAAAAAGAAAAACAGCATAAGGTTTTAAACAATATTAGGAATATATTCTAATTTAGTCAAAATGAAATCGTAAACGACAAAAAGAAAGTAAAATAAAAACGAAAGGGACTCTTGAAATATACAAAGCTAAATATAAGTGATATTTGTTCATGCATTCATAAACTAAGTAATGAAACCAAAATCATATGACACATAATACAAGATGAGCCAGCGTCTAGTTTGGATTGCGAAGAGAATATATATGTTAAATTAATGCATTCCGTTTCTTAATTAATATTTTGTTTCCTTTAATTAATTTTATGTTTTCTTAAATTAATTTCATCGTGCGTA
This sequence comes from Rhaphigaster nebulosa, assembly GCA_948150685.1. Taxonomy (NCBI): domain Eukaryota; kingdom Metazoa; phylum Arthropoda; class Insecta; order Hemiptera; family Pentatomidae; genus Rhaphigaster; species Rhaphigaster nebulosa. Next base: position 56,331,176 of record OX411310.1, on the reverse strand, counting down.
CAGGCGAAAATTGTCTCCAATATTAATATAAAATATTAATTAATTGAAATCAATTTTAAAATTTTCCATTTATTTTCCACGAAAATTCCATTTAGTTTTCACAGAAGCTTTTAGTTTTCATTTAATAATATAAAACTAATTATCAACTACAACAATCATTTAACTTCATGCGCCTTTCGTCACCGTTTTTCTTCTCCAAGTCTTTAGTTTTTCGTCTCCATTACCTTATACGACGTTTTATGTTAGATTTTAATTTTTCTAAAATCTTTAGTTTTCCAACGGTATATTTTACATCTATATTACTATTCTTATTTCTAAAAATTTGTTTTCAACCTTCAAAGTATTTCTGTTTTAAGTAATTACAAAATTTATTATATTCATGTGTTTTATATGTACATTTTTCATTACTACTACCAAGGAGAGGCGGTTAATTATTTCAAATAAACTAAAAAAAGTACTCCAAATCCATTCTCAAATCTCTGGATTTTAAGTTTTCATTAATTTTTTTCTCTGGTAATTTATTTAATTCACATATGTTAATGAAGGCTAATTACATACCATGGGAATTTCGTAATAAGTAGCATTTTGTAGGACCAATTTTATCTGTACATATATTTGTTAAATATAAGTGCATACGGATTTTATTAAGAGTTCATTATAGTCTCATCTGGAGTTACTAAATCGTGAATAACGCCCGTTGATGATAATCCCCGAAAATTATTATTGATTAGTTTTGCATTATATAACTATTTTCATAAGGAAATATCAATTAAGTATCGTATTGCTGATCATGTTGTGCAAAAATTTTGACAATCAACCTAGCTTGAAGTCTCAACTCTCGAGTACATTTTTCCTGAAGATAATTACAAAGATGGTAAGAAAAATATCTAATTATGCCATAAACAACATTTTAGAAGCACACTGGCAACATTTTACACGCCGACTTCACACATACAAAAATAACAATTTTGTACTTAATGCATCAGACATTCCATTAAATTTGACACCAACTCGCTATTCGCTCCCGTTAAGTTTTCTGAACAAATAAGGAAAACCCCTAGTTGAAACCCAATTATTCGAAGTTACAAAGTAACTTCGAAAAGTTATCATACTGACGACTACTTGGCATAGTGACTGATAAAAAAATCTGTAACTTCTTTCCAATAAATAAAAAGTTAAAAATATCTATCGGATAAATACAGTTTGCCCATATATTCTAGAACAGGGGTGGGTTAACTTTTCGGTACTGTGGGCTAGATGGGAAGACAATATTTTTGGCTAGTCCACTAGGATGGCCTTGTAAGCTACGCGTTAATTTCAATAATTTATGCTCTCAAAGACAATATATGCAGTTCCAATTCATAAAAAATAATATATTATTTTAAACCTGTTACAACCAACAGTAACAACTTTATATAATGAAAAAAATTAATAAATAGTTTTTACACCCATCTTTCCATTGTTATCGTATAATATACTATTCAATAAATTTAAACAAAAAGTTTTATTTATTAAAACACATTTTTGCAAATGTTTTTATAAAAAACATTTGTGCTTGAATTTTGTTTTTAACTTTTATCAATACCAGCAAAAATTTCGATTATTGGAGCCCTAATAATATATTTTTTCATTAACGCTAAAATCGAGATGTAATAATTGTGTTCATTATTTTAATTAATTATTAATATTTAATTAAATTATTAATGATTGTTATTTAAAAATTGTTGTTTAAAAAAAAAAAAAATTCTTCCATTTATATGCATATATATAATATATTTAGCAGTATATGTTTAGGAATTCGGATGGATTTTGAAGAAAATATATTCCTTCCACTTTTTCTTTTTAGTTGAAGGATTTCCAGGTTAAGAATGAATTTTCAATTTGTTCAGACAAGGGTATGATTTACTTTACCGCAATTTATTATCTTCATTAGAACGTCTCGGCTGTTTCAGTCCATCATCAAGTAAATTCTAAAGGAATCCCAAATATAGGATAAATTGTCCTATTATGAGATACTTGGCTAATATCAGCGGTATCTCCTGAGGTACTTTCCAATTGCGTCATGAACTGCTTCCTAGTGATCATTGGGGTAAAACTTTTCCCAGTTGGAGCATTTCCCCACTCAGACCACTCCAATTATTCCACACGCGCTACCAGATAATTGTTGTTGACTTATGTTTGACGGATGATTTGGCACACTAGGTAAATTGTTTTTAAAAATAGTTTTTAATTTTTATATTGCCAATAGCCAATAGTCTTAAACTTTCAAAAGGAAAGAAAATGGCTGTGCCTAATATAAGGCACGACAGGATGCCAAACATGAGATATCTTATGTTGGGCACACAATTTGTTATTTAATTCATTTAAGGGAGGAGATAAAAAAAAGGAAACGTAACCAAGAAGAAGATTAAAGACCAAGAAAAAAATGCATATTTAAATCTAGTACAGGTGCGCGCATCACACAACTTTCCTTTACCACCCTATATAATAATCTTTTTAACATAATTTTAAATAAATAAATACTACTTGAAATAAACTCATCAGCATTCACTTCTTCACTTCTTATCTTGCAAAAGTAAAAAAGAATAGTTTTTTAAACTATTTTACTGCAACAATTCTGTACACTATATATTTTTAGGTTTGTCAAGCTGAAAATATATATTAAAGTTTCGGTGTAGTCTCCAGGGAAGTTCCAATCGATTTCCATCGGACCATTTTGTTTCCATTAAATAAAATAAAAGTAGTAATTATTAAGTTAATTTCTACTTTTATATTCTTACATGACATTAATACAGAGCGTATTGTTGACAACAGGTTGGAGACTTGGTGGGAGGAGGCTCGGCTTTCCATCGGTCAGATGAAAAACGACATTATATACAAGAAACGGATATTTGATATGTAACAATCTTAAGTTTATAGTTGAAAGCTCATCAATAAAAAATGTTGTCGTATAATTTAAAATTTTCGTTCAATCAGGATCATCTGGTTATAACGAATGGGTTATAACGGGGTGACCGAGCGGGTTAGCGCGCTTGCAAAAGTGCAAGTCCAAACCCAAAGGTCATGAGTTCGAATCCCGGCACCGGCACTACTTTAATTTAATTAAAGTAATAATTCAAGAAATTTATCACCCCTCCCTCGGGGTATGTGAGGCCCGTCAGCCTACTGGAGGCTACTCACACAGACCGGGCGTCGGAGTGATGACCCTACCCCGTGTATCTTAATTGTGAATCGCGTTGTGGTCTTCCAGGACATAAACTAACCGCCAGGACGTTTGATCCATGGACGGTCTGTCTCGGGGAAAGAAATATAGGTCCTCGTGCGCCTGCTGACTCCGAACAGCCATAATCTGTGGATCTAGACCTATTTGTCACTGTCCTTAAACCCGAGTGAGTCGGTGGGAAGGATACTGCCGAATTGGCCCCAAAGGGACCGGTTATGGAGCAATGGGCAGCCTGCCGCTGCACCATGGGAACCATGGTTCGCTGCAACGTGAGGTTGGGTGACCCCCTCCAGGCTGTCTGTGCTCCCGCAAGCAATAAATGTCTGTAAGAACACCACATCGCGCCAAAGATCTACAAGGTCAAAAGAGCCAACCGAAAAAAAAAATATATATATATAAATATAAATTAAAAAAAAAATAAATAAACGCTTTGCACGACTAACTTCCAACATAATTAGAAGAAGAATATATATATAAAATCCACACGAAATAACTTAGTCGACACAGATCGACGACTCTTGCTCCTATATATTCTTTCGAATATGGTCGTGAGATATTTAAAATGAGCAAATTATTTAAATAATTAACTATTATTTAAATTAGTTAAAAGAGGAAAGAAAAAAGTTTTATAGTTGAAATATAACACCAGTTATGCAAAACTTAATTGTATAAACAGCTGCTGTACCGCTGAGTGTTGTGTTACTCAACACGAGAGCTTATTAAATAAAGCAAGAGGCAAACTCTTAAGCTACCTAATTTGCCTAAGTAAAAAAATTATATTTCCTCTGAAATAAAAATGGACCTAAATTCGCGTCGTCCACTTTATGTCTATCTCATTTTAACTGAGTCTAGACATTTTTATTTTTTCCGAAATTACACTGCTCTTGGATGAAACAATAAAAATATGAAATGGCCATGTGAAAAACAACACATTGCCTATGAAACGATTTTTCAATCCATATTACAATCATAAGTTTATAGTTAAAAACATGAATAAAATATTTCTTGAAGGACTCAATAACAGCATGTCTATTATTTTATTTATACAAATAAAAAAAGTATATGATGTTTCGAGAGATGATCTATAAAATATCGTTTTTACCTTATATGTAGGCTGAAATTGTGATAAATATTTTTTATCTTATTTAATACAATACCTGACATTTGACAGAAGAATGAAATGATGTCCTCACACCAAGAATAAAATAAAAACGCTAAAACTTTTATTCTTTCAAGACTTTCAACACTGAAACTTAAACAAAAATGGAACATCTACCCTTCCGTATTTACCTGCGGACATATTCGGACCTACGCTTCAGAGATATACTGGTAGCCTAAAAGACACACGTGTAAACTTCAAATTTTACAGTCAAAAACTTTTAGGAGCATAATCAAAGCTCTATGGTACTTTAGCAATATGATTTTACATACAGACCTTCACTTGCGAACAGTTAACGAATACCAACGGACCCACGGCAAAATATTTTACGATAACTTGACAATTTTACCCCCTAACTCACTTATTTAAGGCATAGTTACAACGTACATCCCTATAACACTCATAGAAGGCTGAAAAGGAGCTGGACGAGGGATCGCCTTACCCAACTGTAAACCGTAAAATCAAGACAAGAAGAGGTGTCCAATTTTTACTCAGTGAATTCACCGACTGTCTATACTTATGGTAGGTCTGATTTAAAAAAAAATATATATATTATTTGATATTTAGAAAACATATTTTATTACAATAAAATATTTGATTAGTTCTATTGAATTAGTTTTTATATTTATGTTCATAAATAAATTTATATATAGCATGAATTAATAGAATATATGTTCGCGCGTCATTACCTTTTTATTATATATATATATGATATATTTTATAAGTATGGTAATTAGTGGAGATCGTAATGGTCGAACACTTGGACGATGGTACCAAGTGTCAGGATCTGTGCCGCGTTGGTTCGATTCCCATCTTGGTCAGTTAATATTTATTTCGTGGTATTCCTAACCTATTAATCTTATCAGTACCAATATAGTTATGAATCAAACAAATTGTTTTCTATATTTTATATACGTAGTCAGTTATATTAATATATTTATATATCTGTTTTAATATAATAAAACGCTGCAAATTATTACACAATGGTTTATTATTTCCACTTATTTATTCCACTTGTTTATTATTCCAAAAAAATATCTATTTTGTCAAAGTAAAAAATATGAAGCAGTAGGCACCAAAGGAAAAGAAATTTGAAGCTTGTCACAAGATGTTCGCCGTGAGAGTGCCGAACTGTGTTAATTAAAAAAACTGCGTCAATGCAAGTAGGCTGTGATGTAAAATGATACAGAGAAAATATTTGATGTGCACTTCACTAGGAAAAAGTAAAAACGAAGTTCATTACGTTGTATCTCAGCTAATAATGGTTCGATGTAGGTGATTTCTAATTCGTTTTGTAGGGATTTTCGTTAGCTTTCGTTTAAATATAATAAAAGCACCAAACAATCTTTTAATTTTATTTTTATTTTTTTTTAATATCTCGTTATGGTGATTCCAAAACACCTTACATTTTCTCTCTATCTTTATAAATGACCGAGTTATAGGCTTATGAGATCTCTAATCGGCCGCCATTTTGAAACAAACAGACGGATGGTAATGTCGAGTTCCGAGGATCATCCCGGGGTGACCTGTGACTGGTACCGAATCCCAAGAAAATCGGTCCAGTAGTCTCGGAGAAAAGCCGCGTACGACGTACGGCGGAAGGCGGACGGACGGCGATATTTGGATTCTACGTATCTTGAAACGTAAAACCTCAAATTTTGAGGGGGAGGTTACAAAAAAATTTTCCTTGGTCGATTCCAAAGGTCTATTATTGAAAATAATAAACCAAAATCATTGTCGTCACAAATTAATAAGTTCACTTTTTCTTAACTACTGAATCAAGAACGAAAGTTTTTCCAAATTTTTTTTTGACTCTGAGGAATCCGAAATATTGCTTCATTTTATTAGTTACGATATTAGATATCTCCAACAATATTAGTCCATATTATTTTTATTTGTTCTGGTTTTGTTGTCTAGTACCTTGATTTTTTCCCCAACAATTTTGCTCAAGTGGATTACCACTGCAAACACAGTGTTATTAGTTAAAAACCAAGAATCGAGCTAACAAAACCAGGACAGAGAAATATTGGATATTATCTTATAGAAAATTCATCATAGATTCCAAAAACGGTGAGAAAAGTTGAAAAAGCGCCAGCTACAGTAGAGAAATTTGGATTTTTATTGAGAAAAAAAAAACGTGGTTTTACAGGTACAGCAAAAACTCATCACTCGAAAACGCATTGAGATAAGAAGGTGTTGTTGGCGGCACTGAACTAAATTTTTGATAGAATATCTCTCATTTAATTAGTGATATTTCCTCCTGAGACACCCTGTATAAAATTTTTTGATTAGTTACCATATCCTCTAACTAGAAATCAGAGTATTCTAGTAGAGTTAGAAATAGTAGTTATAACACTGAACTTTATAGTGAATTAGTTTTTAATAATATTGTAAAATTTAATGGAAGGTATCAATTATTATTAATCAGTGGTTAAGGCATTGATCTTTGGACACGTTGACCTCTTTGGGCACCTGAACTCTCAATTGGTTTTTTGAAGGGAGAGAGAGGGTAAACTGGTGCTTTTGCTTGGATGACCACATCACCTCCCATTTGGGAACCTTTGGTTCCCCTTAAAAAAAACACACTTTTCCCTTAAGCATAGCCTTTTTTCATAGATTTTAGAGGTACATTTTTGTATTTTATTTTTTATCCAAAGTGTTTGGATTTTCTGTTTTGCTTCATTAAGAATATTTGTTTACAGTCTACCAAGACATGAAATATTAAGGAGTAGTTCCTACTTAAAAAATATTCACTTTTAGCTACTTCTAACTTTTTATGGAACAAAAGATGACCTTAGAAAGTTTTTGTACTGTTCAAATACCTACGGTTACCAGTCTCGGATATTCGCTCCCCCGAGGCCATTGTTTCAAGATAAAAGGCCAGGAAATGAGGTGCATGATTAGGTTCCTCCTCATAATAGCTAACTTTTTCCTAACAATAGCAATTACTTGCCAAGTTCAAAGCAAACAGGTTTCAAAAATGTTAATTCTGGTTTGTGGTCCTCCAGGGATGGAATTTCAATTCAAGTCGGCTTGTATTCGAAAAATGCGATTATTTATTTTTTTTCCATTTTAGCACAATTAATTATATCTACATATTCTTTCTGTTTTATTATTCAAAATCAATATTTTGATTTTTCGTAAAATTTAAGGGCAACTAACTTAAAATAGAAAAATACAATTGATAAATCAGCGCAAACAAAAAAAATATCAGAAACTTGGGATTGGAGAACAACATAAAAAAAAAAAACCCGACAATAATATAATTTTATTACTATGTGAACTTTTTTTATTATAATTATGTGAAATGAATTGATCGAAATGTACCCTTGAATGTAGAACTCAAAATCCTAAAAGAGAGACCTATATAAGATAACCAGGCGAACTGGGAACAAGTAATAAGAAATGAAAATCTAAGCGAGAAACTCGTTTGTTCAGTATCTCGTGAGAAGGGAATGACGTTTGTACAACCAGAAATAGTATTGTGGTTGGGCGATGGGTCGCCAATACATCTACAATCATTGGAGCATAGATAAAGCGTAATTATGCTTCTTGTTTGACCTCTCCTGTTTTATTTTCAGTAAGGAAGTGGTGGTGATATTATGGCGGATATTATGGAAACCCTTAATATCTCGGCTAAATTATATTGAGTTAATGCGAAAGACAGGTCGTTGGTTCGGTTGCGAACGTGTGTTCATGTTGACAAGTTCAATTTATTTGTTTTCGATTTTTCAAAACTTTGAGAAGATGAATTCAAATCGTAATTTATGATTCTTTGCCAAAGAAATTATAGGCTTCTGCACTCTACATCGGTTTATTATAGCGATTCTCATTCTTGAATCTGCTTTTATGTCTCTCGATTGTTTGATAGGGACATATCAAATCCACGATGACAATGTTTGATATATGGAACCCCGTGGGTAATATGGGACCGGATTCCACTGCCTCTCTCTACAAAACAGCTTCCAGAATCACTCCAGAGAAACAAAAATAAAAAATCTTTAAAAGAAACTACAAGAAATGATGATGTTGGGGTAGGTGCTCCTCGAAATCTAATTGTATCATTGATGGAAGAAAAGGAAGGGCAGACTAGTAAATGAAGCAGGGGCCATACAATACAATTATTTTGTTACTTATATTCATGTTTCTATCTTGATTTTCCTTGAAAAAATGTAAAAAATAAATTTTAAAAAATCACTAAGGAGTTCCATGTTATCCGCACCCTAAGGCAGATGCACTGGTTTGTTAAAATTGAATTACGCTCTTTTGGTGGTTGAAGGAGAGCAAATTAAAATTGATAATGCATTACTAATATATGAAGCTACTAATTACCATAGGGGGCAATACAATTTTTGAAAATTTCAAGCAGTGGTAAATAAAAAATAGAGTGGGGTTCCAAATTAGCACCTCTTCCCCCGAATACTTTTAGACACTCTAGACCATATTTTTTCGATAAGTCAAATGTTGGAAAAAACATGCTAGTACTATACAGATTTACACCACCTTTTTATTTATTTTAAACAAACACCTGATGTTATAAACAGGGAAGAATTAATGAAGTTAATGACATTGGGAATCCCGAAAAGCTAATCAGAATGACCCTAAACTGTAATAGATCCATAGTGAAGATGAATGGCCTGTTGTCGGAGGATTTCGAGGTCAGAGATGGGGTTGGGCAAGGTGATTCATTATCATCTACTCTGTTTAACATTGCCTTTGTGTATGCTGCAAGAACAATGTAGACCTATTCGCACTTATAACAGGATAATGCAGCATCTGGCCTAAGCTGAGGATATCGTAATAACAGAAAGTAATTGAACAGCGTCATCAGAGGCTCTTGAAGAATTTAAAATGGCGACAAAAAAATTAGAACTGTTAGGCATGTTAACCTCAAGAAAAGAGTGTGTGACAGATGAATTTGGCAAAATAGGAAACCACGCCCCGAAACCGGCCGAAATCTTCAAGCATATGGGTTGCGCTAATTACAGATAATAATGAAATAGTGGAGGAACTGAAAGCAAGGATGACCATTGGGAACAGATGCTGCTTTGACGGGTGAAAACTACTAAATTATAGAGCCATGAGAAATCAGAAAGTCATGAGACTAGTTCTCACCTATGGTTCTGAGACATAGGTTAGATCTAAGGCTTCAGAAAGGAAGCGACTGGCATCGGAGAAAAGGGACTCCGCGGGTCCTATGCTGGATATATGTGAAACCGGATTTGGTATCAATTAAGAGGAGTAGGTAGACCAGATGGTTAGGTCATGTGGCTTCTAAGCCCAGTGAGTCAAACTCCAAATGTCCCCTAAAGGACCGATCAGGTGGAAGATGTGGTAGAAGATGACCACACCTAAAGTGGCTGGTCGAGGTGGAGATCATCCTACAGAGGATGGGAATCAGAAGATGGCGGATGCCTGTCCGGGACAGCCGTGGGTGGAGGAAGGTGATAAGAGAGGTCCTGGATCTTGCGTTACCGTAGCGCCAAGTTCAATAAAATAAATTATTAATTTTAGATATCTTTTCCTTACATAATTTGAAAAAAACATTTACATCGGATAGGTGTTACAGAATCCCCCAACTGTAATTTGGGCAATACCCATGTCCGCCTTTGACGGGTGTACATTTTTTGTTCATTGCATACATTGAAAGGTTATTAAAATACCTACAAATCATAAAAACAATCTTCGAAATTTGACCACTATTAGCAAAGATAACGGTGTATTAAACCACGATTAAACCAAGAGCCACGATTTCACTTTGCTACCGCTTCCAGGTAAAGAAATTACGGTCAAATTTCCCATGTTCAGTTTTCAACGAATTCGTGCGTTTCAGAGACTCTTGATTTATTACTGACCAATATACCAAGATAATTTCACTTATGAGATATTTTCTGTTTCAAGTCTCCAGTCGTTGACTTAATAAAGCTGGGGACTTGACTTAAGTCAATATGAATATTAAGGCTCATACCTTTTGGATTAATTAAGAATGAAGCCCTGACTAGACAATGTGTCACACATAAAGGCTATATCATCCCTTTTGCACTCTTTAATAATCTCTACAATTAGTTAATTGGATCTCATAAAATTCTTTGAAGAGACTCATTATGGCTTTGCACAGAGGTTTTTACTCTTCTCGGAAAGAATAATTACCAAAGGAATAAGTAAATGTAATCTGGTAGTGAACGTTTCTTTGCGGGTGCTTCCTCAACTTTTTAACTCTTGAAATATTTTTTATCTGATCTATTAAAAGTTCCTCCCGAATCTAATGGTGCCTAAACACATTTGCTTAGCCTAGACAAATCCGGTTCTTGCGGGAAGCTCCACATTAGCGCTAGTGTTGCATCCACATATTTGTGTATTCATATAAATAATATATTTATATGTTTTTATTTTATATTTGTATTTGATTCTTTATAAAAAGAAAACTATTTTAAAGCGAAATTAACAGCCGACAAAAGTTGGATAGCTGGAATAGTAGCGTTTGGATAGGTTAGTTTGCTAAGCTTCTGCAAAATTCCTTTAAACGTTTGCCGTTTGCCGACTTGTCTAGGCTTGGCAAATGTGTTAAGACACATTAAAATACCGGTCAACAACAAACCAGTCAAAGTTTTGCCAATACAGACATTCTTAGGACAAAAAACAACAATATCACACAAAATACAATACAGTACATATCCCATTAACAGTCTAATCAAGAGTCAGTACGTCTAAGAACATAGTTAAAAAATTAAAATTAATTACTTTTTCTTCTTTCGTTTCGATGGGTACTTATATACGAGTATATAAATAATTTAGAATATTAGATTCTAGAACTTTAAAAAAAAAAAGGAAATAATTTTAAAGAAATCATATACGGAAATAAAGAAATTGTGTACAAAAAGTTGAAATATAAAATTCAATGAATAGAATTTATATTAATTAAAATTAACGAATGAATAGTGTAAGATATGCGTTTGATAAAAGTTAATGTAATGATTAGTGAGGATTATTAATAGAAATATTGTTTTACTCTTAGTATTCTTATGCTCAGATATTCATACACAAAAACAAGTTCAAACCCCGTTGCTATCATAACTCAGATATAGTTATTTTTAGTAATAAAAATGCTTATGTTCTCCATTCAGCACCCTTCTGAATATACTATTATTTTTTTTCATACCGAATGGCATAAGTAAAATTTCTTACATGTACAATGCATTACTTTAATTTTTGTTTCCTTTATTTCACCATCAAAATAAAAAGTTTATTTATTCTTACATCATGATATGTGCGCTTTCATGAAACAAAAAGTACAATGTGGCAGATTTAAGGGACGTGTTGTTCAGCGTTGGTATCGTTAAATTATTTAAATAAAAAAGTTATTTTAACAATGCATTAATTAAGATTGTACTTAATTAATTCAAAATGGCTATTTCATCTGCTAAAAAACACTCACAGGTCCATCTATGACTTCTTACAAAGCAACCCGTCACCAAATTAGGAACTATGGATGGACTTATCTACATTCACTGTTTACATGAAATAAATGATTAGTTGTTGAAATTTATGTTTAAGCAAATTTATGCCTTCTATGAAATTCAACTCCTATCCCATACATGAAATTTAAAATTATAAAACTAATCATTTATTGAATGTGGACATTTTAAACAAATCTATTCGAAGTCCCTAATTTCATGACGAGAACTGTAGAAATGTTCTGAATGATATTCAGGCATATCTTTTTTTTTTTTTTTGTTATGATGGAATATCATTCTCCTACGGTAATGAAATATTAATTCGTTACATAAGAAATAGATTTTTTTACTTTTCTTTTTTAAAATTAAATAATAGTAAATATAATTCAAAATTAACAACTACAGTGTTTAAACTGATGTTCATTGAAATTAACTGATTTACCCAACTCAATAACAGACTTAGAGCCGGTGTGCAAAAAAGTTGATTTTTTTGCATTTATATCAAGCTTCATGTAACTCGAAGCTCAATAACTGGAATTAAATTAAAACAAGATTTTTTTTTTGTTCCCTTGAGAAAGCATTGTTCATTAAAAAACCTCTTGAAGTCAACAGAACAAACTATATCATTTGTTGTTAGATTGTAAATAAGAAATAATAAATATATATATGAATGTAAATACACTACCACATTTATAAATGTAATTTCTAGATGACGATGCATTAATTATTTAGCTCTGTATTTCTTTTATTGTTTCTATTATAGCACTTAAAGCTCGAATAAAAATATTACCTCTATAACTCGAAATGATTCAAAGTTAACCTCAATAACTCAAAATATTCTTAACTCGAACTATGGAGTAATTCGAAGTAATTTCTCATTCTCTTGAAGTTCGAATTACCGAGAGTTGCCTATAATTAGCAATAATGCACTTTGGCGTCATCTTCACAGCCTCTGAAAGCCATCCTTTTCTGCTTAATTTGTCGGATTAATAGCTTAATATTAAAAAAAATTTCTTTATGTCTTTTAAAAATTGATTCGGTATTAATGTAACTCGACTCGTACCTTTTTTTTTAACACTGGCATGTTTGCAATTTAGGAAGATTTCCTTGAGTTATATTATAATTTTAAATTGCAATAAAAATAAGTATTAATAAAAAATAGAAAACGGATATTGCCTCTGAGTACTTAGATAAAAAAGCATTAGCTTGACAGATACAAATAATTTTTTTTAGTCTTTCGCAGTCTATTTTACCATTCTGCCTGATCCTATGAAAATTAAAACTATGAAGAGTTTCTGTCGACTTTGCAACTAGCTAATGACGACTCTGAATATACAGATTTTCAGGAATAAAATAAATTACATTTATTATAAATAAAATTTATACACACTTTAAACTTTTATATCAAACCTACGATCTGACAAATACCAGAAGACCTCATGGAACCCTTCTCATTCAGCCATAATCCTTAGGCTCTACCTCGAGGACAAACCTCTCAAATGGATTGGACCCCTATCAAGATCCAACAGGAGATACCTAGGTTGAATAAAAATGGAGAATGGGATTGGAAGTCCATTTGGAACAATCTGATCTCTCAGTTGGTCGCTTATTCTCGAGTCTACATCCGTCTATGTCGCATCAGAACTGATCTTCGTCGCTAACGTACATCCACGATCCCAGCTGATTCAACTTCATTCAGCCTTCTTTAACCTTCACACCTTCAGTATAGAGTGCGATGGGCTCTTACACTTTTGAATATTAATGATGTAAATATAAGTAATAATTGAATAATTAATATGGAGATATTCATTTACGTAGGCCAAGATATAGTTGGCTTGGATGAAGAGTGCCAAAATAAGAAAAAAAATATTATTTTTTTTGCAGTAAGCTAAAGAAGCTGTTCTTCAAAATACTTCTTGATTTGCATTTCTGTTTGACAGTTTTCTATTTTTTAAGCGCTGGTTCGCTGTCACCCAGCAATATTATAGTAGGTACAAGTGCTGATCTACGTTGTGTGACAAGTGTGCGTGATGTACTCAAACCCTTACTATCATGTTTTGTCGAGGCAACTATAGACTAGCGAATTATTTTTTTTTTTTTTTTTTTTTTTAAAAACCTTCAATTATATGGTTCATCCCACTTTCATAAATCAATGAACATTGTAAAATGTGAATATAAGACAAGCTTTTTAAATCATTTCGAGTTATAGAGGTAATATTTTTATTCGAGCTTCAAGTGCTATAATAGAAACAATAAAAGAAATACAGAGCTAAATAATTAATGCATCGTCATCTAGAAATTACATTTATAAATGTGGTAGTGTATTTACATTCATATATATATTTATTATTTCTTATTTACAATCTAACAACAAATGATATAGTTTGTTCTGTTGACTTCAAGAGGTAAAATTTCTCAGAAAATTATTTCGAGTTATCCTCTTCTTTTTTTTTTTTTTAATAAACAATGCTTTCTCAAGGGAACAAAAAAAAAATCTTGTTTTAATATAATTCCAGTTATTGAGCTTCGAGTTATATGAAGCTTGATATAAATGCAAAAAAATCAACTTTTTTGCACACCGGCTCAAAGTCTGTTATTGAGTTGGGTAAATCAGTTAATTTCAATAAACATCAGTTTAAACACTGTAGTTGATAATTTTGAATTATATTTACTATTATTTCATTTTAAAAAGAAAATTAAAAAAAGCTATTTCTCATGTAACGAATTAATATTTCATTACCTTAGAAGAATGGTATTCCATCATAACAAAAAAAAAAAAAAAGATATGCCTGAATATCATTCAGAACATTTCTACAGTTGTCGTCATGAAATTAGGAACCTCGGATAGATTTGTTTAAAATGTCCACATTCAATAAATGATTAGTTTTATAATTTTAAATTTTATGTATGGGATAGGAGTTCATAAATTAGAATTTTACAGTCATGTAAAATCGAACTTTGTAAATTTTAGTGCGCACTTAGTGCTCCACATTACCCTATATCAATAAAGAAGAATTTGGTGCTGGGCGCCAAAAACTGCTCACGTTACTTATTATAATTTGATAGAAAGCAATAATTTGTAAAAGAAAGCCATCAATAAGAAAGCAATCTGGATTAAGTAATAGTTTATTTTACATTTAGGTAAATGTTTAACAAACAAAATATAAGTAAATCAAAAATTGCAGAGTAAAAAAATTTACTTTTTTATTTTATATTTTTTTAAAATCTGAAATTGTTAACAATTTTATAAATAATTCTTTATTTTATCTTTTTTAGTGTTTTATTAACCACGATAAGGTAAAACTTAACGAATCAGGTGAAGTCGGCTTATGAACTTTTGAGCCGCTAATTTTACTAAGTGAGTGAAAATGATTCAGAAAAAAAGGCTGATAGCTCAATAAAGTTAGCCGAACGGTCCAGTATTTTAGGTTGTAAAACCATTTTAGTGTATTCCCCATTTATTTATTTTTCATTGATTCAGATAGATTAAAAGCACTCCACACCTTGGTCGTCAAATTTATTTTATGAGCTAGAGAGCCACGACTCCACCAGAAGTCATCGCTTTTTTATCTAATCACCTTAACTGACTCAATAGATCAAGAAAAAAGACAAATTATTTTTAAACTACATTTATATTACTTAAAGGGCCTTTATTAGTACGACTGAGACATATTTTATGTTAATTAACATCACAAAAAAAATTATATGCTCACATTATTTCTAGCTCTTTTTAGTGATATTCACTCTCCGTCACTGTCACTTTATTTACTGAGTTGTCAGTTTATCACGACTCCCTCAGCAGTCATCACTTTGTTGAATATCCTTTACTAACTCGATAATAAATCATGAAATAATGCAAACTATTTTTGATGAATGAATCGTTCTTTTCTGTTCTCTGAAAAAAAAAAAACCTGTTCTAATTATTTCTACGAAAGACGATCCTTTGCGTTAAAAATTAATTTTATAAAAAAACATCTTTTACGAGTATATATTATTTCCAGCAATTAAATTTAATACCATTGGTAATAAATTTACTGGATTCTAAGATTGTTCCAATATGAGAATCTTATATTTATATTGCTTAAAGGGCCATTATTAAGTACCATTGAAAGATATTTTATGTTAATTAACATCATAAAAAAGTAGAAAGCTCGCAGTGCTTCTTAATTTACTTCTTCTTTTTTTCGATTTCGCCAGAGAATAATTAAAATAAAGTATCCCGCCAATGAATTTATTACTTCATTCTAAGAGCCTAGGTCGAGAAGCGCAGGAGGAAGAAAATTAATACCATTTTATTACTTTGGGCATCTTTAATTTTTTTATTCCAGCACCGAGGGCCGTAGTAAATTGTAAACTGAAGGATTGGCTCCTGGAGTTTCATTAACCTCTATTTATAGAGGAAGTTGTAATTTTCTTCAAAATAAATTAATTGATTAAAAAAAATCTTACAAAATTGATTACAATTTTTACAATCTGCGGATATTCCAATAACCGGTAAAAATTCTTTGGTCGTAAATTGATTAGAAATTTTACAAAAGACTATGAAATTTTGATTTTTACTTACAAGAGGGGATCACAGTCAATTGGTCACTTATTTCAACCATCTTTTTTTTTTATGATACTACATCCAATAATATTGGACATGTGTTCGTTCCAATGTTAATTGTAGAAAGCAAGCTAGCAGAAAAAAAAATAAATAAAAAGTTTATAGATGGACTTTTCATAATTTTTACTCCTATTATTCGGCATCTACAAGAAGCATGTAGAATAGAAAAGAAAAGTGATTTATTTTATAGCTAGGTCCCTTTACAATAACAAAAACTAACAAATAAAAAGAAAACCATATCTGGTCAAAAAATTAAAGTGAATGGCCTTGGACTCCCAGCAAGATGTAGATATTTCGATTTAACTAAGGATTGATAAACTATTTGCCAATTCTATAAATTTGTTTTATTGAAAACTAGTTTCGAATGTTATACATTCATCCTCAGTTCTAAGAACACACAAAAAATTCAAAAATAAGCAATTCAAAATATAGTTGGTATTATTATACATATTAAATTAGATTAATATAAATCAGTATTATAAAACATTTATGAATTATGAATTTAAATTAAATTCATCGGAAATAATTATCCGAAGTTATAAATTGCCCTTCATGTAATGTTTAAGAATGGTTTCAAAATTGGAGAATGAAAAAAAATCCCATCAATATCAATTTTAACCTGCGTCACAAATCCTTTAATAATGTACCAGGTATACCTGTCGATCAGATCCTTTACGTATGGCATCTTGGCAAGCGTCTTACATGGAACCTGCATTCAAGACTGAAAGGACTAGAAACAGCTCATAGAATCCTATTGCATCCGATAGTACGTTTACTTAACAAACGCTCCAAACTCCAAATATCTCATATATGTACATTACTAATATCAGAAATGGAATAACGGAATTGAGGGTGCTCCACGAAAAAAAAAAATACCGAATTCCTTCCTTATCCGATCCAAACAATACAAAAACTTAAGAAGAATCCTTAATACTCCTCTATATGTCAAATAAAAGCATCCATAAAAGGCTCAATATTGCATTTGTTGGAGATTTTACCCGGAATTAGATATATCTTTCTGCAATTCTATTCCCACTGAAACTATTCGTTGGTAACCTTTCCCAATCTACTCCTCGTAATCGTCTGAGTCTGAAAAGAAGATGGCCACGGGACCTCGTAGCTTGAAACAGCCATTCAAGTGCTGAAATTTTCGTTGTTATGATCGTATTCGGAAGGTTTTCCGCCGAATGAGCTTTTACAACTTATAGCTTTTATTTAGCTTTAATTAAAGTATTACGAGTCAGGGATATATCGTTATAATTGCTAGCAGTTTAGCAGGCATGTTAAAAAATTAAATCAATAAATACGAGAACCTCGTTAATAATTGAGTTATTATCGATCATTGCGCCATCTCGGCTCCGGTTTACGGCAATTAAACGATAGTAAATAGGCTCTAAATTCGAGTGAAAATCCACTCGGCATTGACCTTTCTGCCTCCCAATCCTTGTTGGTAACAATATCGTTTATTAGTACAACACTAATGTGATTGTTGGTAGCTCCATGCGAACCGATCTGTATCCTAATCTCAGTCTTCTCGCGGGTAGAAGACTTAACAATTGTGGATCAATTATGTAAAACAGGAATGATTATGGCTTGTTCATAGCTGGGATTCTTACACTGTCTCAACTGGCGTTTTTTCTCTGACTGCAGAAAAATGAAATAGCAATTAAACTATAAATTACAAAAAATGAAATGTCCTGTTTCAAAGCTAATATATTTTTAAGAAATAATATTTTAGTTCATGATGAAAGTGGTAGTGAAGAAATAGTAATAAAAGAAATATTTAACACTTACTAAATAGATTTTCAAGGTTATTTTAATTATATACTTTCGTGTTTTCTAAAATGTATTTATTACATTTAATATTATATATTTTGGTTTAGTTTATACTTACGTTTCCTTACTCCTTTATCATCACATATTTTTTACGTAATTGTAAAGATGTATTTACGATTTCAAATTTATAATATTTTGTGTTGAATACTTCTATATCTATGTATACTATCTTACCTTCTTTTTCCCCCTCATTTATCCCATTATATTAATTCTTCTCATTTATATTACCTTCAAATCTTGGTTTCCTTAGCCCTACCATTCACGATCCTATATGTAGGACGACTTTGTTTTTATTTTATTATTATAATTATTTTTAAAGATTCAAAATCCGTCGAAGGAATAGAAAATCTGAGTGTTGCAAAATGTCCTTTTTATTTTTCGTGATGTAATGTTTTTTTATTAACAGTAACTAGAAGATCATTTAGCTCATTCCCTATGTGAACTTGATCCACAAAAAAAATTTAATTTCAAAACTTCATTTATTGATGTATTGATTACATGGTTCTTTTTAAGGAAACAATGATGAATCCTGGTGAGTTCCGTAGATGATAGATTGTGTTGAAAAGTTTTTTAATTAGACGTACAGAGACAGTTATGAAGTTAACAATAAATTTACATTAACAATAAGCCGAAAAATCAAATAGTCTACTGTTTTTTAATGTAAAGTTTTTCCGCAAAACATTTGACATTATCTCGTCGATTACATGCTAGTAACGGCTCATATAATTTTCGATGTATTTAAGGCAATATAGTATAAAATAATTCGTATCTTATCTTTTATCTTATGATATCTTGATTTTGTTTATACCAACCACACTGTAGTTATAGCATAAACATGATTATACGTAAATTTGTCTTCATTTTTTTTGTATTTTCTGTCGTGATTATTGTATATCGTTAGGCTAATTCCCTCATCCGATTCCTCTACAGCCTTCTGCAAGTGTTGTCAGGCATGTTGGTAAATAATAAATTAAAACTTGCTAAATATGGCTTACCTTATTGGAATCGCTGATGCGCAACGGGCGTTGAAAAGAGGCGTTTAATTTTTGCGAAGGGTACTCGTTTCAGTTGCAGTTAAATTATAACAAGATAGTAATACCTCTCACTATATTGATTATGGGGTATAGTTAGGCAAGCAGATCCCTCATCCAGCTCCTCTTCAGCCTTCTGCGAGTGTTTTCAGGCATGTTGGTTGTCGCCGTGTCTTGTATGAGTGAATTAGGGTGTCCGTGTAAGCTATCGTGAAATCGTTTTTAATGGGACCGTAAATGTTCACAAACTGTTGGCATATTGGGGTCTGTATGTAAGGTAATGTTACTGATGTACCAAAGGGCTTTGTTGATAGTCCTAAAAGTTTTTGTATGAAAAATTTGAAGTTTATGTATGTTTGTCTTTTTGACTGTCCAGTAAATCCGTGAAGTGTAGGTCTAAATGGGCTTAAGTAAGTGTTCAATTTCTGTCTATGTTTCAATTTTGAATGTGTCGTGAATGAAGAGAGTATAATAGCTTTAGTTTTTGATTTAGCGTTTTTTTATTTATTCTTGATTTGTCATTCTTATTCCGATGTCATTCTTCTGTCAAATGTCAGCCCGAGGTATCGAATTTTGTCTGTCTGCGGAATTATTACATTGTCGAGGTATATTGGAGGGCAGGTTTCTTGTCGAAGAAACGTGGATATATATATATATATATATATATATATATATATATATACACACACAAACACATGTATGGTAACGTATATTTATGATTTGAAACAGCTCTTATGACATTTATTGTTTCCAAAATATATAAAAAATTTATTTTACTTATATTAGACATTTTGTTTATTTTAATTCTACTGTATTATTTCTTCATTATTATGTATAAGTCATATATTATTTTATTTTTTAATTAATAAATATACATGTATCATTAATGCTGTTTGCTTCAAAAATGTTTTACATTTATTAATCTTTATGGATAAAAACCATCTAAAATGAAATATTTCGTGTAAAATACCTACTTAATTTAACTGCCTTCGTGTTCATGTTAACATTAATGTTTTATACATTGTATATATATTCATCAGTGTCTTTACATATTTTTTAATCCATAATTAATCTTTTTATTTAATGATTTGGCGTATCAAAACTCTTCCAATGGCGAAAAAATAAATTGTGATAAAATTTAATGACATACATTTAAATCGAGAGGGGAAATATATTTTCTGATAAATTTATTTACCTATTTCTGTTGATTTTAATTTTATTTAAATTTTTTTTATAAATGAAGCAATCGAATGAAAAATGAAGCTCAAGCGTTCGATAGAATGTGGCATCAGAGGCTTCTCTTCAAACTTATAACATTAGAGAACTACCTTGAACGAAATTTTAGTAAGTGTTTATTAAAATACTTTTAAACATTTATTGGACAATAAACCAATAAGTTCATTATAACAACGGAATTTTTTGATTGTATCAAATAAGCGTATAAAAATAAACATTAATACAATATACATATTAATACATATCTTTTTTTTTTTTAGAATTTCAGTAGGTCATTTATAACCGAAGATAAATATTCATTCTTCAATTTCATATTGGAAAATAACATTCTGTCTCTAAAATGATATTCTTTCCAAGTCTTTCCGTAGCTGAAAAGTTTGCTCATAATTTTTTTTTCTCTTGAAATATCAGGTTGAGATCATTGCAATTGAAACTTAAATTTAACCACTTAAATTTGCATCAACATGAATTAAATAAAAGACGTATAATTAAATTTATATATTTATTAATGTATATTTATGCACAAGGACACTTACGATAAGCCAAGACAGTAATTTCACCCTAGTGAGGTCAAGGAAATTGAACAAG
This sequence comes from Rhaphigaster nebulosa, assembly GCA_948150685.1. Taxonomy (NCBI): domain Eukaryota; kingdom Metazoa; phylum Arthropoda; class Insecta; order Hemiptera; family Pentatomidae; genus Rhaphigaster; species Rhaphigaster nebulosa. Next base: position 56,310,043 of record OX411310.1, on the reverse strand, counting down.
TTTAATTATACTTTTAATTTATAAATAATTGCGTCTCATGCGTAGAAACCGTTAAATACATCACATACTATACGTTTAAATCAGGAGTTATCTACAGGTTAACATTTTGCTGGTACTTCAATCTTGAAATTATTTTTTAAAAATCGTTCATCGCACATACACCGTTTGCAATATTTGTCTATTAATAGAATAAAAATATCTATAATTTATTACTTATTCAATTCTCAAAGAAAAGGAATATAAAAAAATTACGCTATATATTCAAGCAGTGAGCAATATTTCCTTAGTAAAAATCTTTAATGGATTATCTATTATTAATAATAATCCCTTGTTTGCATAAATATTAGAAAAACAGAAAATTTAACTACGAAATACTCAAGTTAAAGTTATTAAAGCTAATAAACAAAGTTTTAGATTGAAACTATCCAAGATGAATGGTGAATTTAAGTGATGCAGCGAATCATTAAGTATTTCTGAATGCCCCTTATCTGCTATTTGCTCTAAATTATTCATAACGGTGAATATATATATAATAATTCAAAAATATCGAATTGATACATTACTGGATGAAGTATTATTTTATCCGCGTAATTTCTCTTTTATTCGTGTAATGTTTCATTTTTACAGTCTTATAAATCAGATAGGTTTGAAGAAGGTTGTAATATTTGACCAAATTATTAAGAATTTATTTTTATAAAAGTTAAAAAACTGTGAAAACTAATAATTTAATTATTAGTTGAGTATTTATTTGGAAGTAGTCACAGATGATATAAAAAATTATATTGGATTATTGCGTGAGTTTGTATGTATTTAATCAGTAATGAAATTAAGGGATCCTCGACAAATTTATTTTTTTGCCGAGTTTATCAACTAAAAAAAAATAAATAAAAAATAGCTTATTTAACATTGTTTAAATAAGCTGTTTTATTGCTTGCATTCTATCATTTCGTTATTTAAATTATAGTTTATTGTCTTGTTCATTGACAAAAATATATTTATACATTATAAAATTACCTTTCAAACCATTTTTTTTTTTTAATAGAACTACCAGTGAATTGTTTGAGAAAATACTTGAATAATAAACATTTCTAAGTAAAAAGATACATTTATGAGCAAGAAAGTAAAATATGTCTTAAAGTTTAAAGTTATTTACTATTTTGTGTTTTTATAGTCACTAAAATAGGAATTAATATTTAGTAATACAGTTCGAATATATTTACAAATTCAATGTTAAATACAACTAAATAATGAAGAAATAATTAGTTATATAGTTAAAACATATTTAAAATTTCCATGTTAAAAATTTACACTTGAAAACAATTGCATTTATAATGTAATTTGACGTAACATTTCATATTGGAAAAAAATAGCTTCAAGAAAAAATTCAAGAGAGAGAGAGAGAGTGAGAGAGAAAGAGAGAGAGAGAGAGAGAGAGAGAGAGAGAGAGAGAGAGAGAGAGAGAGAGAGAGAGAGAGTGAGAGAGAGAGAGAGAGAGAGAGAGAGAGAGAGAGAGAGAGAGAGAGAGAGAGAGAGAGAGAGAGAGAGAGAGAGAGATTTCCATATGGCTTTGCTTAAACATTCTGGGTTACTGCCCCAATACAAGCATACTATAAATCTTATTAAACAATCGGTTAGAAAATATAATAAAGAAATATATTGCTTAATTGAAGTACATACATGTTTTTATTTTTTTTAATTTTTTCTCCTTCATTCCCTTCGTAACTCGCATAAAACTTTTTATGATTCGAATTTAGATATCTTACATTAATAAACATAAAAATAAAAATCTATTAATTGAAATAAAATTATTCTTTAATAACAAATATTACCTGAAATATCTTGAATTATTGTCTTCTAGATTTTCAATTGAGTATATCAGAAATAAACTGTCGTCAGTAACATTTTAAAATTTTCTTCGCACTGCCTTGCTTGTTGTAATACCGGTCCATGATTATTTCTGAAGTTTATCATATTTTATTATTCTTTTAGCTTATTTACGGCACTTATACTGGAAAAATATGGCCAGAATAATGCAAATGAAATAAAAAAATTTGCCATATTGACGACAGTTTGTATCTGACATACAATTAAGTTCCATAAAAGAGATAATTAATTTGATAAAATTAAATTAAATAAAACTTTTTATTTTTAATCTGGAAATTTTTCTCCGAGCTGTTTACAAGCACTTATATATCAACTGTCCCCTTACGTTTATAAAAAATAACGAAGCAACTAACCCAATTTTAGGAAATAAGAAAACTTAAGGACCTATGAAAAACAAACCTTTTTTTTTCCTAAAGATTGGGTTGGCTTTTTTCCAGTCAAGAACAAGATAAATGACTTGGAAATGGTAAAAACACTCCATGGCCCAACGTCTTGCGGGCTAGGTATAACTCCAACGCCGTTTAACTTAATAGAATGTTTTTTCGAATTTCCATTTAAAAATTATTTTATACAAGTCAAATTGAATCCTAAAATGATAAAGTAGAATAAAATATATTAGATCTACTGTAACCACTGTTATCAAAATTCAATTATCATATCATATCATATCATATCTGTTTATTAATGTTATTGGTACTGGCTCTGTTGTTATCAATGTTGCTATATTTTTTTTTCTTAGATAATGATGATGACCTAAAACTTGAGCCGAAACGTTGGCACGCAATAAAATAAGTTACACTTATTAGTGTGTACTTTATTGACCACCCTCCTTCCCCTCCCAGCTTCTTAAAATTGCATATACAGTCACCAAACTCTCACCATCGGCAACGACTAGCAATTTTGCTTACAGTTAACATCAACTGTTTCTTTTACAGATCAAGTTTAACAGTTGAGATTGAAAATAAAACTTTTGATGAAAAGTTTGAAAATCAGAATAACATGGTCAGTAATTTAATTGATTTTCATGAGTGGCACCGTAATAATTTATTTTTATTGTACTGTTTTGAACATTTATTCAATTTATTTTCCTAGAGAATTGTATTCTAACTCAGCTATCATAATCTCATAATGCCAAACCACGTTGTTAGCAATTTATAAAATGTGCAACCCCAATTTGTAAGGAGTACCAACCGGTCACGAGTGTTCCTTAAATGATGAATATCCCAATGAACCAACATACGAAGTAGTTGGGTGTTAAAATTATGATATTTTAATTAAATCTGAGCCTGGAGAAATTCACAAATGCAATTTTCATAAATGTTAGAAACAAAATAAATATGAGTTTATTAATTTTTTTCTCTGAAAATAAATTTCGCTTGCACAGTTAGGTCACTGTGCCTAACAAGCTCAATTTTACTTTAGCTTATATATTTTTTGGACCCTTTCGATTTTCGAAACCCACATAATATGCCTACTTATAAAAGTCAAGAAATTTTTAAGATAAAAAAACATTTTTTTTTTCATTTTTGAGTCTAGGCGTTATAAATCACCTTAATTGGAATAATTAAACTAGAATTAATAATTCAATGCCACCATAATGTGTTCTTAATAATTTATTTCAATTTCTGGTGTTTGATGATAATTATTTATGAACTGTGCGAATTGTATTTATTTTGAAATTGATCCTATAGTAAAAACTTAAAATCAATTTATTCATGTTTAGGCTTTAGATAACACGCATAAGGGATGAAGAATGTTTTAATTTTTGTTTGTCCTGACTAAACCTAAAAGCTGTTGATTGGTAGCTATCTTGAGAGAAATAAAAAATAAAAAAATTGAAAATAAAGTTATATAAAAAATTGTTTAGTGTTAATAATAAAATTATTTAAAATTGCGCCGGAAATTAAAACTAGCTTTAAGAGCCGAAAAGTAGCTTGCTTTATTTATAATTCAGATATATGGGTTTTATTAATATTTGATTAATTATAAAGAATTTCTCTATGAAATCAAAATCTTTAATGTATTAATAAAATATTAATGTAATCTACATCTACAAGTATTTATCTTAATAATTAATAAAATGGAATCTTTTTTTTTTAAATCGCTAATAAATATGTAAATTTTTAATTTAATGCATCTAACCGAAAAAAATAAATATATATGCCGGTGTCGTTATTTGAAAAAGGCTCCATTTAACAAAATATACAGGAAACATAAAAAACGTTTTTTCCCCAAATAACATTTTTTTTTTTAAATTTTATTCCTTATTTTGTCCAGTAGAAGTTTACTAAGATGACCAAACTTTTATAATTGCAATATATGTTTAAGCATATATATTTCCAGCACTGGTCAAGACCAGATTGACGAATGAGAGTCATCAGTATTTGGTGCTTACATCATCAATAGTCAATTTTTAGTAAATGGTAAAACTTAGTTAGTAATAGACATTAGTAAATTTTTAGACCATTTCCAATTTTGTTTTCGATATATCGTTCCCACAATAAATTGAAACCAAAATATCGAATTTTTGACACTTAAGCCTTTTGACACAAGACGTGGAAGTATTCGTTCATTCACTATTCATTGACAATTAGGTACATCTTCTACCGAGTCATGGCATTTCAGGAACGAAAAGGAAGAAAACCTCATCCTACAGCGTATTCCCTCTAACTTTAAGAGATTACGAGAGAGGATCTCTCATCCATCTCATTTTCATTCCCTTTTTAGTGTTTATAGACATGAGGATTGGTGGCCATTGTTCTTTTTATTGAATTAATTTTTCAGTTCTCTTTTGTTGTGGATCCGTTTGTCCTAAAATGATAAAGTAGAACAAAATATATTAAATCCACTGTAATCAAAATTAAACTGAAAATGCATGAAAGTATTTAAGACAAATTGCTTTTAAAATTTAAAATATTTATAGGAACAAGTAGATATTCTGACTCAAACAAAATTATAATAGGGTAATTTTCAAAATGTATGCAATATTGCAGTCTTCAGTTTATTTTTAACTTTTTATACGTCACTTTGGAGATGATTTTAAATTCTAAAGATAAAGGAAAAGTAATGAAATTCCTAAAAGTAAGGAAAAGTAACAAACTGGCGCTAGATAACTTAATTTTTTGTGCGTTCTTTTGTATTCCTCCACATTTGGCAGAATTAAGGCAGACTAATGTGCTGTTGTAATAATAAGTGTAAAAAAAAAAAAAAAATGAACATTACGATCATAATTTTTTTTTTTTAATTTCAATTATAATAAAATACCATAGCCTTATAAATAACATCCAGGAACTGTTTAATTCTTGACACCTCTAAATGCCAAACAAAAATCGCGAGGGCTGAGGAAGTTAGTAGTTTCAGAAAGTTGTATAAATGGTTTGCATATTTTCCTTTTTTTTTTTTTTTGCATACATTTGTGTTGATTTGAATTTCTCAAAGTTTTCATTCCAGCATTTTTTAAAAATGCATCATTTCTGGAAAAATTATTATTCTATCTGCCGATCTAAACAAGCTATGTTGAAAGTAAGTAACTGATGTTTAAACATTTTATTGTTAGAGAAGTCGGTTGGAGTGTGCATTTAGTAAAGAAAAACACTCAAATAAGAAGACTTATTTAATTTGTTGTCGAGGTTTCGGCCTAATTTTTTAAGGCCAACATCAGGGCTAAGAAAAACAAGAGAACAAACAAAGTTTGAAGTGGGATAAAAAATAGTATGAGAAGAAAATATGAAGATGAAAACCAGTAATAAAAAATGGTAAAAAAACAATAATGTAGGAAGATAGCAACTATTTCTAATATTGCCTCATTGCCTATGAGATGCTGCGTGGGGCCCTTGACAATTTTTGCATTTAGGGCTTTTCTGTCCTTGATACTATATGTCATGTGGCCCGAACAGCGAACACAAACGAATTTTCTGCCACAGTACATTTCATGTTTTTCACTGGGTAATTAATTTCTCTTTCAGACAATCGTGTATTTTTTTAAGAATGACTTTTTTCATTCAAAATTTATAGCTTTGTCTATTCAGTTTGAATGATGAAAAAACTTTTAAAAAAATATGCGATCAACCGAAAGAGGAATTAATCATCCAGTAAAAAACATGAAAGTTACTAAGGTAATTGATCTTAATTGAATTATTACTCTTTTTTACATTGGAAAACTGTTCATTCTAAAAAAAAATATAATTAAAATAATCCTCCACAAAAAAGGTAATAAAAAAAATTCTCCAAAAAAATCAAGTCGAAAAATTATCTATCTAGTTCGTACTATAGTAACTTTTTTGCATTTATATATTTATGGATCGATTTAAATTTTTTTTAGCTAAGTGGATGTTATTTTAGTCATTGCAAAAAACTTTTTAATTTCCCGTCCAATATATTACGTTATATCAACTAGCCAGAAAATATTTATGAAAACTGAATTACAAAAAATTATATGCCAGTTTCTTCTTTGCAACACTTCTTGGCACTATACGTGAAGTTGGCTTAAAATGACATTTTTCTGACTTGATTCTAGCCGCTTGCGGCATTTTAAGTTCCGAGTTGCTCTGAAAGTAGCGACTCTGGAGAAATACGTTTGAAGTTAACAAAGTTTGAAAGTTGCCAAACTGTTGTTTCCTCCAGGGAATTTTCTCGTGACAAATGTTAAATACAAAAAAGAATGTCTCGAAAATGGACAGGTTGAAGTTGCTCACGACTCAGTTTAATGCTTGTTACTAAGAAGTGAAAAAGTCTTCAGGTGTAATATTGAGGCAGGAGGAATTCATGTTCATATTTTGAGTAAGTATGTAACAACATTGCGCGTGAGTAACTAGTATACCCGGGCGAGAACTCTCGCATTAGATATCATCTATGTACATTAGAAGTATAACCATAAAAGAAGTATAACATAAACATATTTATTCTTGTAAACAATATAATATTACCAAAAAACTTTATTTAACACACACATTTGGGGAAGCTAATCAGTTTGTAATGACTATGTTGAAGTTACAGCTCATATTTAATAAATAATTAGCTTACCCTACTGGAAAACATCTCTTCAATTTAGCAGTTAGGCAATTAGATCCAGCTATAACATTTTCTATATTTTGTATTCATATTTAACAGTGCCCTTTAGGGTTGGACATGGGAAACAATAATAATTTCCCACTCATTAAAAGTGTTTGTAAACAGACTCAAATTGATATAAAGTTGCCATGACAACGGCACGTACCCAAGATGGCATGGGATCCGTGCGGACCTATATCGTCCGTTATCTCGAAAACGGTAGGTTTTTAAGCTTTAAAACGCTGGACCAATACGCTCCAAAATCTTTAAAACCCAACTTATCCCTTCTCGATCCGCAGACTCTCAGTCGTCAAAGTTTTGAAACCATCCAGTTCTTTCATCACTTTCATTTAAGCCCTTGCAAGATTTTAAGAAACAAAATTGAAATTCGTCACATCTCCATGAAATTCCCTTTCTTTTGATACCTCACTCATCAAAATCCATCGCTCCTGAGAACCGGAAAAGAGATCTATACTACCGTAATGATATATAGTAGTGATTGATGTTTATATATACTTATATTACATATACGTATAATGCTTGTGTTGAAAATTATTCATTTTTATGCATATTTTGGTATAAACATTGATTATTATCTTGGTATTGTATGATTATAATTGATCATGTGTAATGTCATTCGTTAGGTAATGGTAATAATGTTAAACACTTATTGTCTGACTATTAATAATATTGCTTCTATATTGCGAGGTCTATCGATATTTTGAAATGCCTCTTCTTTGATGAGTCAGGCTGCAAGATCTTCAACGGTATCGTGTGAACACAAAGCAGATCCCCAGCATAGATAGCACATAAATAGCACTGTACAATTTAAGTATATAGTTCGTGCTATAGTAACTTTTTTGAATGTTATAAGTAATAAAATAAAGGAAGTGTTAAATAAAAGTTCACTGTTTTAATTTTAATTTTTTATATTTGGCATCAAAATCACAGTTTACCAGAATAAAGCTCAGAACTCAACATTCCCATCCATTTGAAACAAAATAGCAGTCGATTAGAGTTTCCATCCTCCTATATCTCTGTCATTTCTGAACATAGAGGAAAAATATAATGTGTTTTAGACAAAATCCTTAAAAAAAATTCGATCCAAATAACTTCGCAATATATATATATATATATATATATATATATATATATATATATATATATATATAACCTATTTTTCTATTTTTTTAGGTGTGAAAATAGATCATTTTCGTATCAAGCATTAATCCTATAAAGTTTACTTTGTCTCTATCCTGTATTGATATGGGATGGCGGAATGTGCACACGTCCTAATGTAACTGTGATAAGTTGCTCCAATCATATTTCTGTAAATGGTATCTGTGTAGGATTTTGGAGTCTTGTTATCAGAGACTAAGTGAACGAAACCAGATTTAATTGCGATACTAATAATTACAATAATTCCTACTAATTTTGTTGGTGAATAGGAACTAATCACGCTAGCTAATCAAAAGCCGCGAAGTTTCTTCAGTGAGGACGATATTGAATCCCCTTCCTCAATTAGTCTTCCTGGATCAGTTTTCAAAGCCCGTCCATTGTACTGTAGCAGTAGACATGACTGTTGATTAGTGCCAGAAGAATCTAATACGATCTGAAAAGGATGGCTGAAGGCTTAGTTGGAAATCAGACTCCATTTATTGAAAACTAAAGTATTGAAGCAAAATCATGCAAAGGCCACTTTATCCTTCCTTTACACTTTTATGAAAGTTCGTATTTTTTATTTTTTTTAGATAATTTCTTAGCAATTTTGTTGCTTTCTGAATTAGTTAATTTGCATACATTTTATATATATATATATATATATATATATATATATATATATATATATATATATATATATATATATATATATATATCTGTGTGTGTGTATAAATATGTGTACATATAATCATATGATAAATCAATATATCAAATATCAATATTAATTACAATTGTTTTATAGTGAGTTTTATAGTTACGAAATATGTACATATTAATCAAGGAGTGACAAATGCCTAGCAAAATTATAAACTTTTTTTAACAAAAATAAGATAATTTAAAAAATCTCTGTATCTTCAAAAGGGGTTGTTAGCATAAGTTTTCCAGTCACAATTTGACCAAATATTCATTCTTAATGTGATTTAAGACTTTCATTTGGATAGATCTTTTTAATTTCTTCGGAAAATCGATCGATGATGCATGATGTGACTACAAATATTTCATAAAATTTTATTATATTAGCCATATCATATCGCATTAACCAAAAATAATTTAAGTAATAAAGCACTCCATGTACATTATATTCATTTTTATAGATATACTACAACACTTAGGTTTAGAATAATGCTAGAAGAAACAATGCGACCTATCGGTTTTAATTAATCGGCTATCGCAAGATAAATTGGAAAGGGCACAAGTTTTCATTGTCTACTTATAAGGTATTTAAAAGATACTATAACCAGGGGTGTTCCCCTTAAGCCAACTATTCACGGTCCTTCATGTAGGACTACATTGTAGGACTACACTAGATATCAGACTGTGAATGTAGGACTGGAATGTAGGACTACATAGAGTCTGTAGGATGTTTGTAGGCTTCTCCGATCGTCCTACAAGCATTCCCCCCTCCTATCATCCTACCGTGTTGGATCGTGAGTAGAGCTGTCTTCCTACGAAATCCACTTGTTTGCTACCACGTCATTCAAAAATATTAAATAAAGCCAACAATATTTATTTACTATTAATCAAGAACTGCTAGATTGCGGTTTTTCTTTCTAGATTGTTTATTTCACTGTTTTTTTTTTTTTTTGTGAATGGATAAAATGTTTGTTTTTTGATGGGGCTCACCTTTCATTTTGGGTCGATCTTACCAAACTAATACTAAAACTAAATTTCAAGGTTCAAAATAGTTGTTGCCAACGCTGGAGTACTCCAGAAGGTATGATCTCTCTGAATATGGGGTTTATTATTTGTAATAAAGATTCGTAAAAAATTTCATTTCTCTCAGTTAATAATTCCGCAATCCTTGGCATTTTCAATTTCTCGTGCAGCCTCGATGTTTTCGCTCTTTGCAGTGAAGTTCCCTTTACTATTCTTCGTAACACTCAATTCTGAAATTATTGTAGAAGGCTAGGCTATATGTCCAATTTGTTCTCAGGTCCAAAATCCCTTATTATAACGTCACTGTGACGTTTTATTGTTGGGACTGAATTAAAATATTAAATAAATAATGCGAATAAACCTGAATGGCGACAATAACTGATAATTTTAGATCCTATTTTTATGAATTAAATGTTCATCTATAATTGATCTTGTTTGTGTTGTTTTAAGTTTGCTTATAATCATTAGTTTGACCCGATCTATCAACTATTATAACTAATTTAAATTATATTGAATTAAAGTAATATTAAAATGTATGAACCTTGCAAATGAAATACAAATATAAACCTTAAGTACATTTTTTATCGTTTATCCTTATCCTATATTAGAGGGATGGTTTTATTATTCATTCTTAAATCATTTTTATAATCCTACCTATCTGTTTCATTAAACATTTACAAATCACTATAATTTATTCGGTTAATAAAACATTGTTTTCGCACAAAATTTATTTTTCTTTTTTTCCAATAACGCCATCGCACGACAAATTGTCGGCATCTTCCTATTTTTTTTTAAACATTGATAAGCGATGAGTACTGGTTAGAATAGCTGATCGGATCCTTTGTAGGACCGTGAGTGGACGAATTAATCCCACTATAGTCCAACAAAGTAGTCCTACTAAATTGGACCGTGAATGGGTAGCTTTAGTCAAGGACTCACACTTTCTCCCTCTTACCGCTACTGCTTCTCAATCACCTCCCACGAACAACCCTAAAATGCCACCTTTTTCTCTCCCTCCCTCTCCGCCCCTCCGCTCCTCCTCTCCGAAAAAATCAACGACGCACTTTGCGTCGTAACCCAAAATGTTGCTAATGTAATGGTATACACCACCAAAATACGTAAATAAATAAAAATTCTGTATTTCATGAAACCGAATATTAAAACTGGATTCTGAAATCAATATATTTTTCTTATATGACAAAAAATAAAGTAAAAACAATTCGCTCATTTATCACATTAAAAAATTAATTTTGAAAAATTTAATCGATGAAACATAAAAAGTTTGAATAGAGCTAATATTAGTGAATTCTTGTTCACGAAACGCCTGGACCGTTTCGAGTGTTGAGCACACTTCGTGAAGTATGAGAGACCACATATACTCCCGAATTGAAATTTGTTATGTACTATGTTCTTGTAACTCTTTTCTTATGAAGCCTTAATTTTCTATTGGTAATCTAGATTTCCAGAGGATTGTTCACAAAATGGGTTTCATTGTCACTAAATGGATGGATCTAGGAGAAGGAGTTTTTACCATCCTTCAACATAGTAATAATTTTATTGAAGATAATAAAATCTAAGAAATATTCACTATAGTTTGCGTTTGTATTTAATTTCATTGTTATTAAATTATAGCCCAAATATATAGTATAGTATAGATTCTGTGGCATTGCCTTGAATTACTCCTGTTTTTATGACCAGCTTTCTTAAACGATTTCCCGTCAACAATTTCTGTTATCAAAAGTAACAGAATAATTTGTTAAAGTTTTAAATTAATTGTATATTTTTATCTTTGCCTGTTTATTTGTTAGTTGATAACTGTTCCTCGAGAATGTACTAAAAGCTATATAATATCATTCTGTTACTTTTCCTGAGCAAAATGTATAGAAACCATTAAAGACATTAAAAAAAAAAAAAATCTTACAGTTAATATTCACCCAACTCAAAGACATTAATGGTACGGTTTTTATCCAACTTCCAGAAGAGGGAACTGTCATAAAAATTTCTCATCCCAAGAGAGAAAACTCCTGCTTTTACCTTAATCAGGTACTTATACAGCTTCTCCTTTTACCTACGTCAAGGTCAACTTTTCCTTTGAATTATTTAACTTATTTGCCGAATTCAAGCATTATTATCTTTGTGAAATTTTGAAAACTATGATTTCAAAATCTTTTTTTCACAATACCAAGTTATTGGCTTGATTTAACTACTAGCTAACTTAAAATTATATCTTTCTATTGCGTATCATTTGTACCGAAATCAAAGCATGAATAGTTGATAATTAGTTTAGTTCATGATTGTTGATATTACAAAGACATTGTAACAACAATTGTTGCATTGAAAGGGAGTGTTTGTCGCTTATTCATGTTTTTGGTGATTCTATCTTGAAAAAGAATTCGAATAATGTTTTCTAGGAGCTGAGGAAAAAATTAAAACATGCTGAGACAGGGGCAGACTACGAGATTTGCTAACGTTATCCGCAAAACACCTCAATTTTGTTTATATTTTGTAATAGCATTTTTTTTAATAACTCTTCAATGATAATTTTGTAGGTATCTATGCGGATGGAAAGAAGAAATCCCCCTCTTTCAAACGAGTCCAAGAACGTCGAAATCGAATGAACCAAAGAAGAGATTCACAACATCGAAACGAAACGTAATACCGTAGATTAAATTTGTGAAACTCCTTGGAACTGAAAAACAATTTTTTTTTGTTTCCATGATTTATTGAAAACAAAGTTTTATTGGTGTGATGAATCAAAATCTGCTATCATTTTTGGTTTTTAAAAAACCTATAAAGTTTGTTTACTTAATAAATTAAACATTTCTTAAAATTTATTTCATCGGAAAAAAATTCATTATTTACGCTTGTATATTTCCTTTTATCTAGTCTGAGAAATAATTTTCTTTTTTTTTTTTGAAGAACCATATCGATATCAGTTTCCAAACTCGAAATATAAAATAAATCAGTTTCATCGTGTTTCGCTGGAACCCTTGAATCAGCAAAAATATTTCGATCGAAATCTGCTGCAGATACTCCCTCATCTCAGATGTAATATCAAGATATGTAATATGTTACGTATATATTTTGAAAACTATTATAAGCATATTAGATATCCACGTCTTATGCTGTATCATGGAAACATTACATTAAATTATTCAAGGGGACGAGGAAGCGTTAATGTGAAAATTATGGGAATTTCCCAGTAATTAGACATCAACTAATTTGCATGAACGATTGTATAGATTAATATTTAAAATATATTAATGTATTTATTATCTGTTTTGTTGATATAATTATCATAAAGAGTTGCTATCTTTATTATTTCAAAAATAGTGTTCTTTGACATTAGCTAATTTTAGCGTCCGACCCATTTATTTTTTATTATTATGGGTTTAGAAAATAAAAAATAAATGAATCTTCAAAAATTCCATTAGGCTAAGGATATTGGTTTGCTGGGAGACAGTGTGTTCAGCGCTGTGCTCATACAGCATTGTTTTTTCCACGACTGACGTTAGATCCTCGGTTCTCACCTTGACGAACCACATTTATTTTGTATACAGAGAAACGACAATGTGCAAAGCTTTGAATCGGCATTATTCAATAAAGAACAACACTTGACTGGCTATACTGAACGGTTGTGAGGGTTTAGCGGGCCCAATCGACGGACACGGTCGGACAAACCTCATATAGACGATACCCGACAATTGCTAAGAAATCGTTTAGATTTTTGTTATTCTAAACCAAGAATTTTTTATTTGACAGGCCCATTTTGCAACTGTTATTTACGAGCAACATGTTTTTATTTTTAATGTTTTCCTCCTTTTTGTGTTCTCCTTTATATATGGTTTTAAAAATTGTATTTTATGGCGAAGATAGCTGGAATGGCGTTTTGTCAAAGAAGAAAACACAGTGAAACGTAAAAGTTATTTTTAATATGTGTCGACGTTTCAGCCCAAGTAGCAGGAATTTCAAAACAAGATAACAACCATGAAGTTTGGACAAGAGGAAGTATGTTATATATTCACGGTTACTACCTTCTTTTTTTTAGAGCTGATGAAGTCCTACAACTTATACCGAAACGTCGGCACACATTAAAAATAAGTTTTACTTATCAGTGTATTTTCTTCTTTGACCGCACCTCCCAACCGTCTTCTACTTGAATTACATTAACGTTCAACAATGTCTAAACCATTAAATGCAGTATGAGGAAGCAACTCTTTTAACTTTCTAATAAATAAAAATAATTTATTATGAACTCCATCATAGAATTTAATATAAATCTGAGGCTCCAAAGAATGGGGCATACGTCTTCAGAGTAAATAAATAAATAACAATTCAACTCGAAAATTCTTAATGTTTAAAATCCTGGAATATTATATGAATATTTTTTTTAAATATGTTTTTTTTGATAAATCGTTATTGGTAATGTATAAAAGCGTGGCTCAACAACCTCTGAGGGACAAGATGTAGCTACTCTGTAGGTAGCCACTGTATGCAAAGCAAACTGCCCTTTACCAACCCCCGTTTATTATATAATACTATACAACACTGAATGCCTGGAACCTATATAACTATATCACTTCCATAATTGTCACTTAGGTAATTTACTGTGTGTGTGTGTTCTGCATTCAAATGGTCTACTCGACTAAAGGCCATACCGAGTCCACATTAGCAACTATATTGCCTATGTTATCAGTAGTAATATATTTATATCTTTTATGACACTATTTGGTCTGGTAACTAAATTTATTCTCATTTATAATGATAGCAAGATTAATATAATAAATTCACGGGCAAATTCAACTCGATGATATTATTACTAAAGGCCATATTGAGATTCCATTATTTTAAAAATATTTGTATCAGGCTTTTGGATTATTTTCTGTTTAGGATTCAACGCTATACGTTATAAAATAGAAGTTATCCCACTCAGCTAGATTTGAACCGACGCACAGTGGTCCAAAACTACAATCTGAAGGGCCAAAATTATTAATGGCTCAATTTTCATGGTTTTACAACACCGATCTTATAACACATATTTTATATGTTATTAACATACATAAGCGAAGGCTGAAAATATTTCAACCCTAGCTCTTTTATTTGGATGCTACGTTAGTAGTTTTCATGTTATTACTGAATACAAATCTATTTAATAAATATACAATTATAAAAGTATTAATATAAAAGGTTGTATTATTTAGTTTTTTTGTTAACAAATTATAGGCTGTATATGTTATAAAAAATAATTATATAAATATTTCATGAAAAATTTTAATATATAATAATAGAGAATAAAAAAATAAAAATAAGTAATACTAAAGAAGTCTGCTTGGATATTTTAGCAGCTTTTCTATCACCATAACTGCTGATTATAAAAAAAAAGAAAAATTAGAATAATTTTTATAAAGATTTCAAATTTCTTTAATTTTTTATATGAAAAACTCATAAACTATATCTGGGAAACTCTTGGACTTTTTAGCAATTATTACGGGAAAGATTATAACAATTTATGACAAATTTCGGTTGTTTTTATAGGATGTTCAGGTTTCGCGTGTTTTTTGTTTTGTTTTTTTTTGCCTAATTTTATTGTACTATACTTACTCTTTAAAATAAAACCAATTTTTTAGGGCGTTTTATGGTGATAATTTTTCATATTATGGTGATAACTTGTCATAAATTGTTATAATCTTTCCCGTAATAATTGGTAAAAAGTCCAAGGGTTTCCCGGATATGGTTTATGAGTTTTCATATACAAAATTAAAAAAATTTGAAATCTCTATAAAAATGATTCTAATTTTTCTTTTTTTTTTTAAATCAGCAGTTATGGTGATAGAAAAATAATTTATTTGCAGTTTTTTTTAAATATTTCTTATAGATTTTTTTTTCTATAAAATGATGCAGATTCGAATGCGTAGAAATGAGTAGAAAAAAACTTGAATCACAATGAATGATGAGCGTTATTTGAAAAATTAATTCAATCTTTCTTTAGTTAAAGTGCTGCTTTATATTTCTATAAATTAAAATATTCCTTTATAGAAACAAAGCACATACCTTCACTTAACACTTTCATGATCAAATAAACGAGAAAAAAAAATCCTCATTAGTATAGGAGATGTAATAATTCAGTAGCCTGAAATAGAGTGTGGAGTCCCTACGATTATTTTTAAGATTCGACATGTCACTATAGGTCACACAACCAAATAAGAGTAGATATAAATCTGAGTAAAAAGGGAAATATATGCATAAATAAAGATTTGAGAATCATTTTCTGATAATCATTATTCAGTACAACTGTGAAGATATCAAATACTATGAAGCTCAAAGGATTTTATAGTACTATACTAGTTTGTAAAATTAATAAGGCAATTTTATTTCCAAAGAATCTAGTATTTATGGTTTGCCATAACTTTGGGTTAGTTGTGGTCTGCTTTATTCTTCCCTTTGTGCAGTCCGCGGTTTCTATTCAAAACCCTTTCAGGTGCAGGAAGGGCGGTATGGGCTTTTGACTTCGAGTAGGCTTTTGATTAGCTTGGTTCCAATCAGCGTTCGGCCGATCATTCAATCATTCCGTTTTAATAACAGTTTTGATTAGAGATTTGCGGTGATTGCAATTGCTATATTTTAAAGAAACAGCAGTTTTTATATAAAAAGCTATTAAATATTTTATTAAAATATGAATATACCTGACTACTTCTCCATATATAATCATACTTTTAGAAGATCCAATATTAATATACTAGTATTCGATGAATGGATTATTATTTTCTAATAGCAATATGGTCTCCAGGTTAAATAAAACAAACAGTAAAACTTTGATTAATATAATTATTTAACGTTCAACCAATCCTTTTGTCCGTTTTCAAAATTGTTTGGAAATTTTTCACATTCTGAAAAAAAACAACTAATACAAATCAGTAACAAGAATATTCACAATCCACGTCAATATCAATCCTACACCATAACAAGATTACTAATTTTTCTTATAAACATTTCAAACTTACACAAATTCAGTTACTCAAGTCAGTGGATATTTTATACTTTACAAACCCTTTAAAAATAAATTTATTTATGTAGTCGATTTTTTTTTCTTTTTATATTATGTTTTATTAAAAATGATTATCACATTTTTATACTAACATCTTTATCAACGTTTCAATCAATGCATTGTGACAATGATAGTAAAGGAAGTTTGTACAGTCTTTTATTAAGTTTTATTTTTAAAAAATAGTGACTATTATAAGACGATATAAAATAAAATTGTATAGATAGTGTGACTAAAAGAGTGGAAAAATAAGACAATAGTGAGTTATTTATATTTTTTAAACAATTAAATATTGTAAATAGTTAAAGATGTTTAAATAGTTTTTGGTTAATTTGTTAGAGTTTTTTGGTTATTTATAAGGTGAAAATATAATGTTCTATAATTTTTAGTATGGATTGTCCTGAGGATGGAGAAATTCTTCGAAACGTCAATAAAGATGTTAGTGTAAAAATAATATACAACATAATGTAAAAAGGAAGAAAATTGACTTCATAACTATAATTAAATTTATTTTTAAAAATAAAAAGAAATTTTAAAAAACAACTATATGAATATAGTTGAAGCCTCCTAGGTCCAAAGGTTTTGAGAATTTTACGAGTATAGAAATAAATATTTTTTTCTTTTTTTTTTTTTAATATACCCTAAGTCTCAGTTTATTTATAAAATAATAATAGCATTTATAACCAAAGAGGTTTTACGCCATTAAACAAAAACGAACAAACATTGGTCTCATTATTTATATAGGATTTATTTCGATTATACCCATATCTTATGACATTAAATTATAACAATTTAAAATATTAATTGGAACTATATTCTTATATTAAATACAAGTGATTATCCTTATTTAAAAAAAAAAATGTACGTATATCGAATTATCTACCCAAGATAATATTTAGGTACTTAGTATGTGATCGTTTCCACATTTATATTATTATAATAATTATTTATTTATTACTTTTTCTTCACAACATATCTAATTGACAGTTTTTTAGAAAGTGTTTGAATGCTTGCAGGCGTGAAACAATATTTTTTTCTACTGAATGATTGTTTTTATTGAGTCCGAAGATACTTTTTTGTTCTCTGGCGGGTAAAAATAAATTGTTTCCAATGGGGATTGCTTTCTGGGGGAAAGAAGTAATATATGTTGTTGTTTTTTTGTTTTTTTTGTAGATCGAGTGCAGGTAGAGAAAGCACTTTTTCAAATTGTTTTTAGGGCTCTTAGATTTGATAGTCTGGGTTTCTCGGATTGACGCTTGTCAGTTTGATTATTAAAGGATATAAATCAATTTTATACTTGCTAAGGCAAGAAATATTTTAATAAATAAACTATTTTAAATGTTAAATTAACGAAACATATCGTCGCCAGAATTGTGAAAACACTTAGTCCAAAATGAGTTATTTTATTACTTTATTTTTCTATAAATTTTATGTACAACAATTAATTGTTATTTTTTTCTGCTCGATATTATATCCCTTGCTGGTCTATACTGTTTTTAAAAGAAAATCGATATGATCAAAATTTGTTTGTTTTTTTGTCTATTCTGAAAAGTTACTTGGTTTAACAACTTTACCGACGATATATTAGAAATTGCAAAAATATTAGCTTTATTGATTTAATTTGGTGGCATTAAATTCGGATAGTTGTTATATATCAAAACATTCCAGCGTTCTTTTCTTGCCTGCACCACTATCCTCTGGAATTCCCTTCATTCTAGTATCCGTCATGCTTCTCTATTCTCATTCAAATTCCACCTTTTCCAACATCTCCTCACTTCCCTAAAAGATGCTGTATAAGCAAAAAAAATAATTTAAGGTAAACAATGTGATCAAAAGTTTATGATGTTCAAGTAGAAATTAATTTATAATTTTTATTTTTCTCTCCTCTTTACTTTTTTTTTTAAGGCATGTGCATTTTTCTTAAATGATGAAGCCATTTCTTGTTTATTTATTTTTATTACTATTGATGTAAAAAATGTACTTTTATTACATTAGTTTTTTGGATAGATGTGGATTATTTTCATTCATTTTTGTTATTCTGAAGGGATCTTGTCTCAGAATAAAGCAAATTTTCTATCTATCTATCAAATTTATTTTGTGTGGGTTCTGACATTTGGTTGTAAAAGTTTCTCAAATAGGGATGTAAAAGTGGCAGATAAAGATTACTTGAAAATGGGCATGGATAAGCCCAAAACGTCGTTATAAATTGTTGAATAAGTGATGAAGTATATAAACGATAATTTCCTGAAATATAATCATTTTAAAATTTATGCTTATATTATTGAAATTTTGGAACACAATCCGTTGTTGTTTTGTAAAATTTAGTATGTTTCTGTTGGATTAAAGGAAATCAAAAATTCAATTACAACGAATGATAATTGATATTAATAGGTAGTTGATCAGCTGATGAAGTATGTATGTCGTGCATGGAGTGAAAGATTATAAGTTCATTAAAGTAAAAGTTGTAACCTGTTACTGATCATATTGGAACTTCATCACTGACAGTAAAATAAAATTAGCAAATACGGTAGTTTGGTAGAAGTTTTGGAGTGGGGATAAAAGCGTTCTCGAGCGGTTTTTACTTGGAGGGGAATGTGGTGTCGAGATTCTTTCAAGGATATGTCATCTAATTGAGAGTATGAACAAAATTACTTGGAACTTTCTAGAGTGCTCCAAAACTGTTATGGCTGGCGCAAACTGCTACCGCGGTAACGTTTCGCCTAAGAATATTTCCTTTTTCGGCTGTTTTTATTGATCAATTTCATACTCATTTATTCTTCGTTATTAATTAAATTTATGTCGCTCATTTTTATATCTGTCTGTTCTTTTGTATATTATTTGAATCCCAACTGTATAATTGTGAGGTACTATTAATTTTTAAAATTATTTGCCTACATGGCAAAAATACAGCTAATATTCGAAGGTACAGAGATCTGATTAGTACATTATTATTAGCGTTGATATGTAGCTAAATATAATCTGAATTTACGTACTGCCAAAATCTTTTTTTGTTTGAACTTTAACATTTTATTCTTATTTTGGTTTTTAACAAAGCCCAATGATTTTCCTGATAGATCCAAATATAATTAAATTAAGTTGTATTATTTAAATTAAGTTTCTCGTCTTTATATCGAAATAGAATATATAATCTTACTGAAAATTGTTGTCAGTAAGATTATCTTAAATAAATTTTTTAGAAAAATAAATTCCAACCCCTGACGTTTATGGATTCAAGTTTATTTTAAGGTACGTCGCTGTTTAGGCCCCACTGTTTTACAGTACTAGTGAAGAATCTCCGAGTTGGTTAAGTTTGATTAGCCATTGTTCGTTGTTATTAAAAAAAAAATAAAGGGGACAGTTTAATGATTAAAAAACACTTTATATTTTCCCTCTATCTTCATAAATGGCCGAAAAACGAGCGTAAGAAACTTTTAATCGGCCACCATTTTGAAACGAAATAGCAGATGATAATGCCGAGTTGCGAGGATCATCCTGGGGTAACCTGTGACGTTGGTGCCTAATCTCGAAAAAATCAGTGGTTATGGAGAAAAGTCGCGGACGTTAGACAGGGCACACTTGGGTATTTTGCCAATTTTCCGGGCAAAACTATTCTTCTGTTTGAAATTTTGTTTCCTATATATCCATTGTACCTAGAAGATACCAATGTATAACCCTCCATTGTTTTAATTATTTGCGACTGAAAGCAATATCTTCAAGATTTGCTAGTTTCTGCCGACTATTTTTTTTTCAGAATTATCGACTCGATACCTTATAAGCTCACTTGGAAAAAAAAAAGATTCCTTTGGGCCCAATCGGGAAGTATAACAAATGCTTCGTCGAATATTGGAATTAACAATAAAAATTGGCAAAAACTATTCATTTTTCCCTTTCCCCTAATCTGATATTTTAAATAAGCTATTTCGTGTTATTACAAACTTAGATATTTAGTCTTTCTGTTATTATTATTTCACAGCGCTATAGTAAGGTTCCTCCAACCGTCAGGGTATTGTGCCGATGCCATCCAGTTCCTGACTTCTCGCATGTATCTCACGCCACACCATCTGACCACCTCAACTTTGGTCCCCCTCTCCTCCTTTTACCATGTATTGGCTGGGTCGGTAATATTTGTGCATTAATTCATTCGCCATCCTGGCGGTATGCCCTGCACATCTTAAGTGCCTCAACTTCATTACTGTGACATCAGCAGCTTGGTCTGCCTTGAAAGTATCCGTCAGCTCAGCTGTTTGCACAGCCCAAAGTGGCATTTGTTGGCTACGGTGATCCTCTTTCTTATCTCAATATCGAGATTATTTTGCTGAGTGACCACAGATTCTAGATAAGTAAACTCCGATACTTTTTCAAAGTTATTAGGTCCAATTGTAATTGTCTCACCTGACTTAGGAGTCTTTTCTGTTATTATATACTTGGTTTTGGACTCGTTAGCTTCAAGTCCAAGTCTGCTGGCTGGTCCCTCCAGTACCAGAAAAGCCACACACACACACGGCCTGAAGAGAGCGTCCCACAATGTCTACATCTTCAGCATGGGCCAACAATTGGACTAGCCTGGTAAACATGTTTCCTTGTCCTATATCTCGTCGACGTAAACTCGCGTCTCTAATAGCCTTCTCAAGTACCATATTAAACAATACACGGGCCAGTGTGTACCTCTGCCGTAGTCCTTTTTCTGCACGAAATTCCTCAGATCTTTCGTGGTTATCCAAACCATACATAGTCTTTTGCAATCAATAATTATTAAATATCAGTAAAAGTCTTGATTAACATAACGAAAAATGTGCGGTCACAAGCTCAATTTTTATATTAAGAAAAATCAACTTACTCCTTCAAACAGATACAAACTGGTTCTAATCACACAGGATCGCATTATTTGGCCATATCTTATCTCAGCTACTATTCGACTTCAGTTTTAGCTACGCTTTTCCCACCTCCATTGTGTTTGGGTAAATCGACTTCTGGCCGGGTTTTTTTTTTTTTTTTTTCGATTTTTCGATTCCCCGTATCTTGAAACGTAATACCTCAAATTTTGAGGGGAGGTCAAACATTTTTTTTTTCTAGATCGATTGCAGAGGTTCATTATTGAAAATAAAATATCAAAAAGCATCATCGTTAACTATATTCGTTTAGCATATATTTGAAATGGTATTAAAATACAAATGGAACCATTAATTAGTTAAATTATCTATGGTTATTAATTCACCAGGGTTCAATTTCGGATTGGTATTAGTGTTAATAATATGAGTTAGTTTAAATTTGTTGAGCAAACCTAGTCATTAATCTAGACATGAACAATTTTGAGACACTAATTTGTAGGAGTAATTCAAGTTTAAGCTAACTATTACTCGCGATATCTATGACTGTCGCAATTGATTAATATAGTTAGCTAATCTGTTTTCATAATGATGGTTTAGGCTTGCTGGAACATCCGTCAATGGGAACAGTATCCTAATGTATTGCGAAGTATGAGGAACGCACTATATCATCAGTACTGCAGCCACCAGGACTTGATAAAGGGCCGACAAAAAAAAATCTCATGAATGAAAAAGCGCGCTCGGAAAATTTACTGCGTTCCCTCTCAATTTATAATGATTTCTAGAGACAGTCCTCGTCCAAACAGTTAATGAATCATTGGAATGAATAATGTTATAAACATTATGCATTAAACAGGATTAGGAAGGATACCGCTGATGATTCCAAAGTCGTGATTAAATATTTCGTTTATATGTAATAAAAACGGTGTGGATATATTTGTATTTATTTGTGGAAGAAGTTATGAAAGAAAAATCATAATAATAATACTTTATTATTGTATAAATTAGGGTGATGTGGGGTAATCGCGTAATTGTCTCGTTAAATCCAAACCCTCAACTACTTAGAAGCGCTTCTATACGGAGCATTTAGTATAAACACTGATGTACCAGAAATAAGCCACGAAAATTCGCAAAGGTGAAGTATATCGAGTTGTAATAATATGAGGTCCTGTTGATAATGTGTCTTTCAACTGTATCTGTGTATTCTATAGCAGTACAGTTGTATCGGTGTTTATCTACCAGTAGACTTTTTTTTTCCATGAGTGGAACCTTTTTTCAATGATTACACGAGCATAATAATCATCCGGATACCGAACTATTTTGCACATGTCCCAAAACCGCTCTCGTTTGAGTAATGGAGTCTTCCAGATACCTTGTACGCATCTATCCCGTGAGGCAAGAGAAAGTGAGTACGAAATACTATTCAATTAAATAATAAATTTCATCAAAATGGACTTGGTTGAAAAGTTGGCTTGAATGTAATATTTAAACATACTCGTCTAATTTTTTTTTTTTAAATAAGAAAAAATCTAAGTTCAAAAATCAAAAAATTATAGTCCTGTAATGTCAAACATAAAATTTATTGTACACTTGGCCCACATTACGCTATTTTGTTAATTGTTCTAAAAAAATTTATTATGCACCTTATTATGCATTGTTAAGAAACCCGTGGAAGGCCCACCATCGACGGATCTAAAAAAAAAAAAAAAAAAAAAATATATATATATATATATATATATATATATATATATATATATATATATATATATATATATATATATATATAAATCATCCACATTATGCTTGTTAAACTTATTTTGAATGAAGGCTACACGAACCTTATCGAAATGATGATGCTCATACTTTTTCACGTATTCATTTCTCGGACGTAATTCATACTAATTTTTTGTAATCCGCTAATTTGCCTCAGTTCTAAGTTGCCTAAGGCTCGCTACACGAATGCCCACATCCACTTCATTCTTCATGGGTACCTAGTGGCATCAGTAATGATTGTCAGTTTTATATTCCAACTTTTTTGTCTTCCGGTACACTGAAATTATTAAACAAAATTCACGGTATTCCTTTATATTATTATTATATAATATTATTTTGTTTTTGATAAATGATTAATATATTTTGTTTTTTTATCATAATTTTGAAATAACTTTTACTTACGCACCATTAGGCTCTTTTTTTGTATTTGGTCTCTTGAAAATAAATTTCATTTCGAATTGAATAACTTTGAAGTTTGGTTTGGTTTATAATTGGCTTATAGCTTAGCCAGAGCTGGTTCTAAAGTAGATCTATGGAGCACAAAGCAGTGTAATAACATCTGTTTGAATGTTCCCTCATCACAAGGGCTCCAAATATCTTTCGCTTTATAAATCAAAGTAAACATAATAAGCCCGCTGTGGCTTTCAAGCTTTCTCTCACGATTTGCTGATATTTACAGCCTTCCGAAATTAGTAACCCTACAACAGCAGATACTTATAGCTCCCGCGTTATTATTTGATAGATCAGAGGAGCTCATATCACGCTGTTTAATTTACTTTTCTCTTTTTAAATAATTATATGTTATTTATTATTTTTATATATTTTAGAAAATACATGTTATTTTTTGTGTGAATGAAAAAAAAAAATATTTTGGGCCATTGTATGAATAAATGCTTCCCTCTGAATAACATTAAATACAAAATACATCTTGAAATCTGTTTAATTACCGTAAATAATATTTCTTAACAAAAAAAAAAGAACATTCTATTATAATGCTATGTTTCTGGCAAACTGCTTTTCTAAGGCAGGCGGGGGTTCCAGAAACTACATTTACTCAATTTAATTATCTAATTTATTATCTATTTGCATCGTTTCCAGAAGGGAGCCGATCAATCAAACTATATTTTAACATAAAAGGCTAGAGACCGCAGACCCCCTGCTATGGTCAATAGCTTGGGATATTATAAATACCATTGAAGAACCTTTCCAAGGTTGTAGTGTTCACCATTTCACTTAATTAACTAGATTATGGCAGCTAGTTGCCGGTGCTCGATGGTCTAGTATTCTCTCTCCTGCCTCGATGGACTGCTCCACTGTATCCTCTGCGAACCTCGGTCTTCTGCCTCTAGCTCGAACCTCCTTCTTCCCAGAACTATCCACTTCAACCTTCTCTTCCACTCTTTCTCCAGAACTCTCTAGAACTCTTATTTTCTCTGTATCTTATACTGTTTTCCCCTACTCCTCCTTCAAAAGATGAATTTTGTCTCCACTCTCCTTTTGGGACATCTTATTGGCTAACGCTATAAGAATATTCGAAAAGGACTTGTAATCTTGGGCGGCAGATTTTATTACACCATGTTGACCTGGCCTATCTATAGTTTTATGGTGCTCTTACTTTCGCTTATCTTAAGCGGCCTATTGGCGGTCTTGAACTGCACCCACCCGCCTTCCAGGTATAGCGCCCGACTTTGTAAATATTTCTTTGTCCGAAAAAGAAACTGGTTAATATTGATATTGCTGAACAGCGTGGCATCTCTTTAATTTATTCCTTATTTAATTAATATTATGAATCTTAATTATTTCCTTCAATCCCAGTATCCTCAATAAATTACTTATAATCATTACATATTATTCATTTAAAAGGAAGGACACTCTGCAAAAAAAGAATTCTAATCTTGATAAGAATGGATTTCCATAAGAATTATGTTGAAGCAAACATGTAACGTGAAGATGGGGAATTGGAAGTGTTAAACTGAAAGAGTTCAAAGATTAAATAATCGTATTGTATGGATAAAGTTAGATACATAAAGGAATCTTGCAAATATTATTTCTGGTAGGAATTGTCACTATTTGTATTTGTCTTGGGGTACACAAGAATCTCTAGGAATGCATCCTACGTTTAATTTGCTACCCATTCTTTATCGAAATTGGGTTACTTTGAGACGACACCAAGACATGTGGAAGGTGGAAAAGGCAGGACATCGAAAATTGCTGAATGCCACCAAAGCAAGAATAGAATATTTACGAAACTTTAATGGGGCAATGCTTGTTAAATCGGTTTCCTCCAGTTTGATAGCTAACGTAACTGGACGTCATCGATACGCAATTACTTAAACCTGAATTAAGCCCACTTAATTCATTATTCGAGGGGCTACTCTATTATCGTCAGGAAGCTGAATAGATCTAAATCCTTCGGGAAAATCCATCAGAATTCATGGTATAAGATGCCATAACTATTTAAACCTTAGAAGCTATAAATAATTAATGTAAAGGTAATGCAATACGTTAATAAAAATAAAAATTGTTATTTTATTTTTTTATCCCTAAAAGTGATTTACATTCTTTTTTAGTTATCCCCTCTTGTATGAAGTAACTGAAAAATATATTCGTTCAATTCCACTGCTTTGAAAACATCCATAATTGCTACCGTAGTGGACATTGTAAAAGCGTTCGATAGTCTCTGGTGGCTCTTTACCTTACCTTCGCATATTTTTTCATTAATAAAAAAAAAAACTACATGTCCATCAGTAATAACTGCAAAGAATCTAGCGCCTTCCATAAACCATGTATGGTGAAATAAACAGGACAAATGGCTTACCTGGAACATACAGTGTCTCAAAAAAGTATTCATAATTTTCCCATTTATATTTTAACTTTAAATCAAGTTCTAAAAATTAATGTAAAATAAAAGAAATGTTTTATGTTCATTTTGTTAATTTGTAAAGATTTACCACTTTTCAGTAAAAAAAAAAATAATATTAATTGACACAACCATTTTATAATTACCCTGAAGTGCTAGAAACACCGCCTTGATCATTTGATCTCAACATAGTGAATGCATAGTCGTATTTGAAGTTACAAAAATTCGTGAACATGATAATAGGTTGAAGAGAATTTTTCTTAATAAATGGAAACAAATATCCTGAAATTATAATTGTAAGTTGAATAAATCTATGCCTAGTAGACTTTAAGTTGTTCTTTACAACAAGGAATACCCTTCAAAATATTCAACAAATTGAAATGATTAAAAATTTTAAGCAGTCCGAAAAATTACGAATAATTGCGACTTAAATTTATTTATGAATTTATGATTTTTTCAATTAAAAAATGGTGGTCATTTTTAAATAATATTAATATAAAGCATTTCTTTATAAGTTTAAAGTTAGAAGTTAAATAGAAACCGGAAAATTAGGAATACTTTTGTGAGACACTGTACATACAATATTAGTACAAGAACTGAAAAGATGACACCATCAACTTTCTTATGGACTGATATTCACATCACTTGAACCATGAGAATTATCTTATCTTAAGCAACACTTCAACCAAATACCTTACATGTATGTGTATACATACATATCCAAATACAATAAATACATTATATGTGTATAATACAATACATATATGCATGCATTATAAGTATAAATACATTATATGTGTTACAAATACATTATATCTATACATTATACACTTATCTGACTTACGGGATAGAAAATTCATGGATTCAGAAAAACTCACCCAAATTAACAAATCACAATAAACTCAAATAGTTAACGTTCATATTTCAAATTATTCCATGCATAGCGTTGTGAAAATACCAACTATTCAATTTTACATACATGTATCTTTCTGCATACTGAATCAACATTCACACTTCCAATAAAAATCACCCAAATCCAAATTCAATCACAGTATCATTTGTTCTTCCTGTTACCCGGTGAACCAGAACGTAGGCTTGAAAAACAATTTTCTGAGGATTATGTTATTTTTAATACAGAAAAAATAACATGATCGTAAGACCTTTATTGGATAAGATTCTACGATCATGTTTATTCGAGGTTAAACTTTAACGTGGAATTTGCTGTGAGCGCTGAGGAAAAAAATGGACAAATAAATATCTGTATATCTTGTTATACTGGGATTTCAGAATACTTCACAAGTAAAGGATAAAAGTGAGAATTTCAGCAGCAAATTCTCGGAACGGGATAATCTCTTCTTTACTTCCTGTCCTATTCCACGTGTTATACTTTTTCGTAGTGTTTGCAGTCGTACGCCCTCGATTTCGTGAAGCCACGAAATCCTATTCCTCTCTGGGCTTTTGGCATGAATATTTTCAATTGGGCTTTATTAAGTACTTTAACATCAGACTTATATGATTTTATAATATATCGATTATTTTTATAGAAAAGATATAAAACTTAACTGATTAAAATAATTATTCCTTAGACTTGATTGAACCCTCGATTCAATTAACCGCAATAATTTCTCGCTAACTTACAACGGTTGGCAATTACACGTCCTACATGTTCGGATGAGCGGGACCCAACGGCGCTGGTATAATTTGCATAAGACACGGGGAAACGCCTTTAATTTGGCCCCTAACTGAGTTGGAGGCGACAATCACTTGTGTCAGCCCTGAGTACAGTCATCCACTGAAGTTGACTCAATTACTCAAGCACTTGTGGTATAAGTGTATAACTAACTGTATAAACCTATCTTATTTTCCTCCTTCCAGGATAACAATAAAAAATAAAATAATTCCAACTTGATTTTTTATTTTTTAAAATCTGATGCGGACACCACACGACTTCCTTGTACGCCTATTAAACTATAAATCGGTGGCTCAAAAGGGGATCCTCAACCATTATTTGTTTACTAGATTCCAAAAAAGCAGCATGTCAAAAACGAGACGGCGCGCGACGTCTTTTGACTCCGGTTATCAAAGACGTTGCTCTGATTCCTAATTCTGGACGGTAGACTCAGAATTTTATTTTCTAAAACTTTTATCTTTATTTCTTTAATTTTATTTCTAAAATTGATAGAGAACCATTTAAAAAATCTATTATGAAAATTAAAAAAAGTTTGTTATGAACTTCAAGTAAAGTACCACTTCCGGTAATCCAATTTCTCCGAAAATATAGTACGTTATTTATATTGGCATAAATGTTTATACTCGTATACCATATTTAAGAATTTTTGCATTTAATATAATTTTTGATGAAACTCTATTATGACCTTCATGTAAAATACCACTTCCGTTTTTTTTCAATTTTAACCAAAATCTAGTATTTTATTTATATTAATAAAGTCTTATGTACAAAAAGTTTTGCATTATATTTTAATTTAATTTTTGATGGAAATCAATTATGACCTTCAAGTAAAGTACCACTTCCGATGATGATGTAGTGACCAAAAAAGGAGGTGCACAACTATATGTTACATTATCAAGTAGAAAATTTCAACTGTCTACGGCTAACCATTTTTAAATTATGCTGCATATAAACGAATGTACGTGACTACTAGAAACTAGTCAAAATAGATTCAGGGATGGTCAAAATTGGTATTTCCGTTGAAATGTGAAAACCGAAAATGTTCTTTACTGCGTATAAGCAAATATAAAGGTATCGATTATACTAAAAATCCTCACAATTTAAATAGCTGTTTTATATCTTGGAAGTAGGCTGGTAAATGCTAGTACCAGTTTGATATGGACGGTCTGGCATTGTAAACTTTCTATACACAATCAAACTTTACGCACACAAGTAACTTATTTGTCTTAAAATATACCGATTTTCAAATACAATTCCTCTTCAAGATGACGAATAGTCTAACCCAATAAGCAATTTATAACAAAAATATTTACATCGATTTTTTTTTCATTTTTTATTGGTTCTCTAACTTCTTACAGACACATGCACATATATTTAGCAAACATTTTTGTCATCAACAATAAGATTTAATATTCACCAAAGAACCTTGAATATTCACCAAAGTATATCGTATTATTAAGATGCATAAAATATTTTAATCCAACCTCTTAAGGTATTTAGATTTGTCTCGAAGAAACTCATTAGAAATTACATCATTGGGCAGGCCTGGATTGGAACGGAGTAAAAAGACCTTTTCAAAGTAATTTCATTGGTCCTCCAGTTTACAAGATGGACTTCCCCTGACGTACGGTCCTGGAGTACACTTATTGCAATGGGATTTTTGTCTTAAAAGAACAAAATACATTACTCTTCTCCTGTTAGGTCATCCTTTAGCACTCTGTTCTTTTGATTTCTGGACGATCGTTTCCAACAATCTGTTTGTCTGAAAAACTTATTTTTAAAGAACTTGCTAAATTTTAATCTTAATCAATTCTTATTACCAGATGAGTACTTTTATTATTTTTGTGCTTCGATAAACTTTTTTTTATTCATTCTAATCGGATAAAATTGTGTATAGATGAAATAAGTTTCAAGACATGTATATGTTTATATTCATGGTTTTATAAAGCCATAATTTTTTTATATTTGTTTCATATATTATAGTTTTTTTTTTTTATTTTATTGCATTGGTAGGTAAACAATATTAAGTAAACAATATTCTGTATGTATAGGAGATGTAATGTTTCAGTAAAATTTAATTTAAATTCTTGAGGTACCAGAATTCATCATGCGATTTGAAACAAAAATACAGTCAATCTTTTAAGCATTAAGATTTACGAGTAAATGTGATGAAGTATTTTTTTAGGAAATAATTTAATTAATTTATTAATTAAATATCAGGCAGGGGTTCCTTGTGCAATTATTCTTGAATGGAATTGTTTATAAGGAAGATTGGAATGATAGAGAGACTAATGAAAATATTTAAAACAAACATGTACCAAATTAGATTAATTTTTTATATATGGTCGTCACGTTTTATTAATGTTGCATATACCAATAAAAAAAATTAAAATTAACGGGTTTTTTTTTTCTCCTGAAAAGTAGTGAATTTCATTATCGTTAGTTGAACGGTAGAACGAAAATATGTATTGCCTTTAGTGTAAAATCCACTGACCATCAACGCTTGTTAGGTACTTATCAAAAAAAAATATACAAATAATTAAACAATACTTTATTATTATTTTTTCGTTAAATTTATTATTGATTACTAACAAAATTTTTAAAAGCGTTTCGGAATCCATTATACCAAGACTGAAAATAAAAATTAAATAATTTTGTTTACCTATTCATTTATTATTATTATTATTGGCTTTATTATTATGATTCCAAAAAACTTTATATTTTTCCTCTATCTTCATAAATAGCTGAGATTTGGGTGTATGAAATTTGTAATCAGCGGGTAGTAATGTCCTGTTACGATGAGCATTGTTGGGTGAACTGAGTCTTTGGTGCCAAATTAAAAAAAAAAAAAAAAAAAAAAAATCGGCCCAGTAATGTCGGAAAAAAGCCGCAGACGTCGGACGGACGGATTTTTTTTTTAGATTTTTGGATTATTGGAATCAAGATACGTAGAAACGTAAAACCTCAAATCTTTCAAAAGAGGGGTTCAAATTTTTTCTTTGTTCGATTACAAAGGTTCATTATGAAAAATAGTTGACTAAAATAATAATAAAATATATTTCATATGTTCAGATGAAATATCGTTTGTTAAATTATATACTTCCTCACAGAAATATGATGCATAAAGATTTTCTTCATATAATACCTAGAAAATGAAAATGTGTGCAATTTAAATTAATTAAGTAATGGTCAGAATATGCCAGAAAATACTGGTACGATCCAACACCTTTTTTTTCCAATTTCAAGTCATACCATGCGGCACCAACTTAATCCACTTAGTGGTATTTTAAATTTTTTGCAGCATTGTTTCCGCATTTATAATTTTTTTTTTAACTGTTTAATTGACAGTATTTCATACTTTATATAAATCCAGGTTCCGTACATACCTGACGATACTCACTGTTTTGCATTTGTTTTACGAATACATCAGTACTAGACAGTTTCCTGAAGATTGCTTTAATTCCATGCGCACTGCTGAGGGGCGTACGCTGATATTTTTTTTTTTTTTTTGGTGAGAGTAGGATTTAATTTTTTTTTTCCAAGGGGGAGGAGATTCAATAAAAAGAAAATAAGTAATCACTTGTATTGTCTAAAGTGTCTATAATCGTAGACGATTATGGGTATATGTTTTTAACAAAGTATGAAAATTGGATCTAAAATTACTATTAAAAATACAAGAAATATTTCTCAAAATACTAACTTTATATTGGTGGGTATGAAAATCATATTTTTCATCAATTCTGAATTGCTTCATTAGATTCATCTTCGGAATCCCCAGGCGCTCCCACGTCTCCAGTTGGTATGCCGAGTTAAAGTGGCTTCAACCTGTTTTCCGGCGGCAATACTTCCTAGGTATCTATCTTTTCCGAACCCTCAAAACCAAAAAGCCTCCTTATATTCTTGATCTGTTCACCCCGTGTTCCTCTGTACACTCCTTAAACACCAGATCCCAACCTATAAACTTGTATATACCCTTTCATAGAACTGCCTCTTTCAAAAGATCCTATACCTTTCGAGCTACTTCATTTTGGAATTCCTTACCCAACTCCATTCGTAAATCCTCATCCTTAACTCCTTCAAGCATCAATTATTTCTCCACCTCCTTAACTATCAATCTTCCGCATTTATAGTTATATATATATATATATATATATATATATATATATATATATATATATATATATATATTCATTCTATGTTTATATCTTATATTTACTGTTTATAGTTTTATGTTTATTATTATTATTATGTCTATTGTTTGTTAGTTATTGTCTATCGTTAGTAGACAGGTGTATATTTATATTTAATTACGATTTAAATGCCTGTAATTATTAAAATTTCCTTTATTTTATTTTACTACTTAACTTATCTTAATTATTCACTGTATATAAGCTAGACAAATAGTACTAATACTGATCATTTCTGTTATTCTAAGGGGACTAAAAGTCCCAGAATAAAATTTTATTTTCATTCATTCATTTCATTCATTCAATTCTGGGGGAGGGAGGATATATTCCCCTGATTCTTCCGTGGTATGCTACTGGTACTATTCTTCCTCATGCCGAATCATAACCTAATGGTTTGCTCCTTCACTTATCGCCTTTATTCAATTAAAAAAATATGAGTGAAAAAAACAATATCGATAATCTGCACTTATTTCTGAACAATCCAATACTCAAGGGTAAGAAGAGTGTAAATAAATGGACCTGAGATCGAAATACATGACTAGTATATAAACCTGTCAAAGCCAGGAGTCACACTTTTCCTTCGGTGAACGTCGGGATTTCTGTGAAGAATTTCAGCATTGTGTTATATTGAGGAAGGGGATCGAGATATTTGT
Source organism: Rhaphigaster nebulosa (assembly GCA_948150685.1). Lineage (NCBI taxonomy): Eukaryota > Metazoa > Arthropoda > Insecta > Hemiptera > Pentatomidae > Rhaphigaster > Rhaphigaster nebulosa. The sequence continues at coordinate 56,277,202 of OX411310.1, read as the reverse complement.
TTAAAAGGATATATGGAAGGGGCATGGAATATTTACTCCAGGAAATAGATCTAAGAATACAGATTTGATTTTTTTTTCTTTCATCGGAAACAACGCTCCTTTGCGTCAGATATTCCAATCACCTTAAAAGGAGAAGAAAAGGGAAAACACTTTCAGAATTTATTTTTGTCATGGTACCGTTGAGCAACGACTGACAAGAAATAATCGAGAAAGATTTCTTCAGTTCTAAAATAAGCACCGATCAATACAATATTAATCCGTAAGTTCCTGCAGAATGAGTATATCATGGGAGGAAAATATCGTCAGCTACATGGACTCCTGCTGTCTACATACCAGTGGCAAATTGTCAAATGTCTGTGAAGTTTGAAATGTGAAAGTACACAGGAATAAATGGGGCATCCACACACACGTCTAGCCGTTTGATGAGTCCTTAGCCAAATATGTGGCTTAAAAAAATATATATATTCAGAAAAATTATTTAATTGGGGGAAATGTTATTTTATTAGAATATTATAAATATTCATAAAGAAATATTATTTTATTAGGAGATGAAGATTAACATTTTTGTTTTTTAATTCCATAAATATTTGCTCTTTGAGAGAATATGAGAGCATTGAGAGAATATAGAGAATGGACATGCTCTTCATTGTATTGAATAAAAAAGATTAATTGTCCTTCTATGTGTTGTTCTTTTTTTTGCTTTTCTACCGCTACTAGGAGTAACCTTTTTATTTAACAACAGCATTTTTTCAACTTGAATTGTGAAGGTTGAATTACGAAAATTAGCTGATTTTTAAGAATTTGTTGGTATACATTAAACCAATAAAGCAGAAAAAAGTACGAATTAAAACAATTACTCCAATTAACGGCCAAAAGATATGAATCATTGATAATTCTAATATCAACTCTAAAGTAACAACAATTATAAAATCCAATATTTAGGTAAACTTGAGGAACAGGTCGGCGCTGGTGTGGATGGCATACGATGGCAGGTAATGGCAAATCCCTTTGTGTTATAGATGTGTTAATAGACCGAGAGCCAGTGCAAAAATACGAAGTTATCTGAAGAAAACTATGATAACAATTTTTTGAATCCTTATAGTATTGGCATTTAAAAAATAAGAGTCTGCCCGAAAAACTCATAACATAAAAGTTGTAGAGCAACAAATTCTGTGTCCATTGAGCACAACCAATTTTATATTCGGTCAGGCACACCTCTAGAAATTGGCATTTTAGCACAGTTTGATTTCAAAAAATGGAGTAACAATCATTTTAAGGTATGCTGTATGTATTGCCATTCTTGTAAAAAAATCAAGTTTCCGACATCCTCCTTTTTGTGAGTTTTTCGCCATCTTGAAAAACAGTGAAAAAGAAACTTTTTTAAACTTAAATAACGCTTCCAGTGCATTTAAAGTGAAAATTTGTCATAACCAATTTTAAAGAACGTCAAATTTCTTTAAAAAAATCGATATTTTAGAATTTTTTTAAGTTTTCATCCATGATTCCTAAACGGTGCATTCTTTCGAAAACGTTACGGTAAATTAAATTAATGATCATCAAATTTTGTTGCGTCTAATGCACCATAACTTTTTCGATATAACGCACCCTTTAGGAATTATAGGTGAAAAACTAAAAAAAAAAAATCCTACAATGTCGAATTTTTTTGGCCACCCTTTTGAAACCCGCTCCCAGCTAATGTCTGCGGACAAAGTTTTATAGCATATGGGATGCCTTTAGTTTCATGTATGCTTTAAATAAATCATATATAATGCGATACCACTGACATATTCAACTTTTTGAATTTTTTGGACGTTTTAGTAGCTATTCTGAATATTGAAATAATATCCAGTATCAACTTGCAGGAAATTTAACATTCTTTAAAATTGGTAAAAACAAATTTTTACCTTCGATGCACTGAAAGCGAGTTATTTTGGAAAAACTAAAAAAAAGTTTCTTCTCTGCGGTTCATCCATTTTTTTGGGATAAAATGCCGATTCCTGGAAATCGGGAGATAGTCAATTTCGAAAAGGGTACTTGACAGAATATACAAATATAAAAAAAATTGTGCTCAATGGACGCAGAATTTGATCCTATACGATTTTTATTTTATGAGTTTTTCTCTTAGAGAACTCATTTCCAAGCTGCAAATCCATATATAGTACTTAGTCACTGTTTTCTTTTTTTTTTTTTTTTTTTTTTTTACGAAATTTTCGTTAATGGCTGTGGTTTTCGACCACACTACTTAACCAAATTATTATATTTTGGTGCACATTGGACGCAAAATTTTGACGCAATACCAAAGCTTTTTCGGTACAATGCACTGTTTAGAAATAATAGCTGAAAAACAAAAAATAGTCCTAAAATTGCGAGTTGGCCGTCATTTTGTCAGGTAGCATAATTCTTGTTTTGTTTTTTAATGCCAATACTACAAGGACAATTACTATAGAAGTTTTCTTCAGATAATGCCAATTTTTTTTTACATGGACTCTCAGTCTAGAAAGAAAACCGCTCGGGAACGGCCAATGTCAACATCGACCAGTACTTTCACAAATGCACAAACATTCACAAATACTCCGATCCACACCAGTGACAAATTGTTGGATTTTGATTTGGATATAATGGAAGATTTGGAGAATACTGTAGCTTTTATAAAAATAAGTCATTTGATCTTGATATTTTTTTTATATTAAGTAATTTTGTGAAATTGTTTTTTCCAGTTTTTTTTTTTTCAGCATCCTCATTCTTTTATTAGAATTTTCTTTACATCATTTTTGTCAATGTTTTGGGGTATTCTCCATCTTCACTACATATCTCTTTATTATTAAACAACATAATTAGAATTCAGATAAACTATTAAAAACATGCTTGATATTTAACAATTAAAAAATAATTTACATAAATATATATATATATATATATATATATATATATATATATATATATATATATATATATATATATATATATATATATATTAGTCTATCTCATATAATTCACTTCTTCTAGCACTGTTTACAATAACATTATAAACTCTTTTTGTCATTATCAAAACTATAAGAGTTATTATTTCTTCTTAATTTTAAATGTCACTCTTTCTTTCATTATAACTTATAAGAGTGTAACATTTATATTTATATTTCAATTGTCACAGTGCATATTAACAGGAATTTGACTTTGTATTAATCCCCATTTATCAATTGCAATCCCCTCTACAATATGTCTCTAATTATTTTTCATAACTGTTAATTGAATGTTGTATTATGTTCAATAATACAGAGATTTGTCCTGAAGATGAAGAAATGCGTTGGGAAAAAAAAGATGTAAATCAAATTCAAAGAAAATAATAACGATACCTACAGAAAGAAACTACTTCACAAAAATTACATAAAATTAAAGTAATATACAAAATAATACATAAATTAAATTGATTTTTCTTATCTATGCCTTTTTTAAAAAGTAAAAATTAATATAATAAAGTAATTAAATAATATACAATTTAGATAAATAAGAGGTCTATAGAATAAAACAAGTTTAAACCTTCGTATTTGATATTCAGATAACAGTACGTTATAATTTTCTCCTCATACATTAATTCGCACTTTTCAAGAGTTTGCTGACAATGAGGAAAGTATTTCACTACTTACATAAAGGAAACATTTACATGTACGCCATTGGGAAGGATAGTCATCAACAGCATTTGATTCAGTCACCTTCGTCCTAAGGAAGGAAATCCCTCATCCATTACCTTTTTAGTCTTCTTCTCCTATTTCAAGGAAGGTGAATCGTCATTTCCTAAATGAGACTTGTGGTATGTACGTGTGAGTTATTATGAAATCGTTGGTAAAGTGTTCTTATGTGTTAGTCGACTGTTTGGTGTAAGTCAGTGAGTAGAGTTTTGTTAGTTATTTTTATTTATCAAATGCCTTTTGTTATTAGTTTTAACATTTTAAATTGTAAATTTTGCACTTTTTGTAAGTGGGCTTATTGGATTATACTGTGTATTAGTTAGGGCTATGACCACATTGGCTTAAGTATGTATGTTTATAAATTTAAATAGAAATTCTAATTGAAATGAAAATTTTTCGCATTTAATTTTTATATTCTCATAAAGATAATCGCATTTAATGAACGAATGATAAGTGTATATTTTTGTGTATTGAGTAACTTGATGGTCTATGGTGTGAGCTGAATTCTTCTGAGTATTTATGATTACCTATATATGTTGAATTTTATGAAAATAACGTATCCATCTTAATTGACCCGCTTCTATGCAATTATAATCTTCATTATTTAAAATGATCTGCATTTCGTCTCTACTCTTATCAGTTCTAATTCCATCGACGAAATTTGCACTGTAGATTCTCATCAATATTTCCCTTTCGGACATCTTTGTGGAGCTGAGAAGCCCCAAGTAGTCCACGTGGTGAAAAAATATGAGCTCTGCAATTGGATTACGATTGGTATCTTAAAAAAAATAATCAAAAATCATCATAGGAACTTATTTAAAGGTTGAAATTGTAACTTTTGTTAGTGCATAACCTATTAAGGAAATTTGATGCAAAAATAATAACAAACTTTTACGGAAATCGCTAAAATGTAAAGAAGGGGTGTTCTCAAAAAAAGGCTTGAACGTACCTCAAAATGGTCCGAGAGCGATTTTACAAAGCGCTATTTGTTCACGAAGAATTACACTACAAATCGATTTTCATGAAATATATTTGTGGTTCGATACAATACCTCAAAAAATCGGGTTCTCTTTGTTTCGGTCACTCGGGTTTTTTTTTTGTAAGCGGAGAGGAAGTGTTACATGGTGGGAGTACCGCTCTGAGCGCTTTCTAACCCGAATGTTAGAGAGACTTCCCAACCACATAGCACACTTATAGTTTTCGTCATTTTAAGTTCAAAAACGTCTTATTTTTTGCTTTAAAAAAAAATCATATTTTAAATCTGAAAAAAAAAACACTTTTCGGCAATGAATTGTTATCGCCAGGTTGTGACATACCGAATTTTTCCAAGGGCGTCGTTCGGCATGGGAGGGTGGGGACACATAATCCCCCCCTCCAATTTTTAAAATTAGTCCATTCGTCCCCATCAATATTTGTTTTGTTGTTTGCTTGAAAAAAAAGCAAGCTATATTTTTATTCTCCAGAAATTCTTTGATAATTTCGCATTAATCATTTGATAAGAAAAAGATATGGTTAAATTTGTTAAACTGCTCAAACTCGATTTAGAGTCTAATAAGCCTCCTAAACGTCTGAACTAAAACGTCTTTCATAAGAAGAACAACCAACTCAACGGAAACTGGATGCTTCTAATTTCCATAATTAGAGCAAAATTAGTTTTTCCGATGAAGCAACTATCTCCTCTAGCCAGGCTAGTATGATCTCACAGTCAGATGTTTTCATCTGATCTCAAACTTTTCTTTAATGCTCCTAACCTCTAGTCCAAGAGGGGAGATAATTATCAAAACTATTCGGGAGGGATGAAGTAATAGTATTTTCCAAAAGAACATTAAAATTTCAAACAAGATGGTTCAAACAAGTGGTTACGCTACATCCCCGGGCAAGAAGGGAAATTAAGTTTTTATTGCAATAGATACATAATTATTTGACGTCCGCATGATGGTATAGAAGGAGCAATCTAATCAGGGACTGGTAAATTATTTGCCACTTCTATAATTTTATTTTTATTGAAAACTATTTTGAAATGTTATACATTCATCTTCAGTTCTAAAAACACACATAAATTCAAAAAGAAGCAATTCAAAATATAGTTTGAATTCTAGAAAGAGTAACCTATAGAAAGAAAAAATTCATAAAGAAAAACGGTTTATATCAATAATTTGGTATTATTATACATGTTAAATTAAATGTAATATAAATTAGTATTATAAAACATTTATGAATAATGAATTTAATTAAGACAATAAATCAAATACATGTTGGTACTCGCCAAGGGTTCGCTAGATTATACAGAACAGAAAAGGTTGCATTGGTTTGTTCTCGCACTGAACTAGTAATGGAAGAAAGGTGGGGTGTTTGTAGGTAAATGTAGGTATTTGTAGGTACTGTTTAGGGGTCGTGGTTTTCCGGTAATTCCGGTGTTATTGTTTTTTCTGTTTCTTGTATATGTTGTTGCTGGGAATAAATTTAAGATATTTATTTGATCATTTAAGCAAAAATCTGGATTGGATTTGAAGGATTTTATCATTCAAGTGCTTCATATATATTTAATTTGAGACTGTTTTCAACGTGATGTATTAATTTAACTCTTGAATCTTTGAAGAATTTACATTTTTTTTCATTTAAATGAATTTCTAAGTTAGAATTCTCTGTCTTATTATTATATGCACGTATTCCTTTAATCTATGATTTAGTGATCTTCCAATTTTTCCCGTGCATTTGGCTGCACAATCATTACAATTTAGTTCGTATACTCCACTTTTTTGGAAAGGGTATATTTTGTCTTTAGGAGAACGGAAATATGAGGATAGGTTTTTTTCTATTTTAAATGCAGGATTTAATCCTAGTTTTTTCAATTCATTTCCGACATTGGTGGATATAGAGGCGTAACATGGAATTAAGGCAGAATGTTTCGGGATGGGCCTGTCTTCTGGGATTGTTTTTTTTAAAGTGATTGATAGTGGTTTTATTGTACCCGTTATTTTTTGCTATGGAATATATTATTTCAATTTTTTTATTATAGTTCTTTTCATTTAATGGTACGTTCAAAAGATGGTAAATCTTGCTATTAAAGGCCACGAGTTTATGTGCTATCGGTCTCCTAGCGCCGTTGTTTATAACATCTGTGTGGGTGTGTTTCCGGTAAATTCCAAATTCATGATGTTTGTTTTTTACTGAGATTTCTAAATCTAGACAGTTTATGGTTTTGTTTTTTTCCAGTTCTACTGTGAATTTAATCGAGGGGTGATTTTCGTTTATTTCCTTTAAGAAATTATTTATTTGTCTTGTCGTACCAGACCTTAGATATATAATGTCATCTACATACCGATACCAGTATATGATATGTTGAACTAATTGAGAATTGTTTGGGTCAAGAATTTTTTGTTCTAATTTGTCCATAAATAAATCGGCCAGAAGGGGTGAGAGAGGGGAGCCCATCGGTAAGCCTTCTTCCTGTTTGAAGAATTCCCCATCAAATTGTAAATAATTATGTTTTATACAAATAGACATCAAATTGAAAAATCTATTTTTCTAGCGGTGATAGAGTCGATCGGAAGATTAACTGTTCTAAAATTTCTGTTGTTTCTGGTGATGAGAAACTTGTGAAAGATTTGTCACGTCGAATGATATTAATTTGCCGCTATCCGGAATTACTGTTTTTAATTTTGTTAACTAACGCTATAGAGTTCTTTACCGTGTGTTGTGGGGAAAATGAGATTTTAGTTTTGATTTTTAATAAATTGTTCAAGTAATGGGCAAGTTTATGGATCGGGCTATTGATGTAAGTAACGACTGGTCTTATAGGAATTTCTGGTTTGTGTATTTTTGGTAGGCCATATAGTCGGGGAAGTAACGGATTCATCTCAATGAGATTATATTTTTTATTATCAGGTATTAATATGATGTTCTTTATCAACTCGCGTACTTCGGTGGCAAATTTAATCACGAGATTTTTGATATTAGGGAAGCCGTTTTTGTTTATGAAATTTTTCTTTCTATAGGTTACTCTTTCTAGAATTCAAACTGTATTTTGAATTGCTTATTTTTGAATTTTTGTGTCTTTTTAGAACTGATGAAGAATGTATAACATTTGAATAAAAACAAAATTATAGAAGTGGCAAATCATTGTATTGTAAATTCATAATTTTTTATATTAATTTTAGTTTTAGTATAAAGCATGTATTGATACATTTTTAAAACAATATTAAAATGTATCAATTGCGACGTATATTGTGATTTTATTGCTGATGACATTTTAAATTATTTCAAAGTGTTCCATGTAAATAATATTTCGTAACTAAAATTTATTTTAGGAACATATTTTAGCAAAATAGAAATAAAAGAAATATTCATTCTTAAACATTGGCTTCCTCGACTTTTTCATTCCTCTTTTTTTTCTATTTTGAACTTTAAAAAAAATGTATGTATAGTACGTTATTTATAACATTAAAAATGTTATGTATAAAATTCGGTAGATAGTAATAAAAGAAACAAAGAAAATTTAAGTTAATTTTTCGATTAAATACTTAGGTTTGTTCCACAGTTTGCGACAAGTGGAGCCTCTGAGGTGTTTTCGACGGGTTGACGTAGGTTCTTCTAAAGCTTAATTTAACTTTTCTAGTTCAACTCCGTTGGTTTGGTGAACAGTTAATTAGCTAATTAGCCTATCAGTTTGTTTACGATTAGGTTTAAAAACAAAAAACTCGAAGATACTTGCATTGGAACTCGATTCATAACATTTTATGAAACAATCTTATATCTTTGTTTCTAAAAGGTAATGATTTGTTTTTATCCAAAATTTTCTTTTATACATTTTTTTTTTAATTTACTTTCATGATTAGCTCCTTGCTGTGTTATGATACAGTTTATTTTATATTTTTAGTGGAAAGATTTTAATATTTTTCACTTTCTTTACTATTGTAGTCGGGTTGTTACTATGTAGTATGTACGATGTTACTATTGTAGTATCAAATTTTTTATGTACAATTTGCAACGGATCTATGCGTTTCAGAACTTCCTGAGTCCAGAGTTTCCGGGCGATTATTAGCAAAGGTATTGCTAACAATTTTGTGCAGGGCTTAGCATCAAAATATTTACTTTTTTTTTGCTGCTTTTTCTCTCTAATATTTTTTTTTTTCAAATGACAACGTTTCATATCTTAAACGACATCGGCTTTTCAACATTTGCTCTCCAAAGTTTTAATAAATTAGTTACAAATCTTTGTTCACGCATTTAGATTTAGGATAAATTTTATGTATCCTTCTATATTTTTGGTTCTGCGCTTCTCCACTGTTTAGGCGTGCGATCAAGAGAGAAAACATAGCTAAAGTGCAAAACGTCTTTTAATGTGATATATATATATATATATATATATATATATATATATATATATATATATATATATATATACATATACACACAAACACACACGCACTTTTTTTTTTTTAAGTTAGAAATAAAAGAAAAATAAATAAATAATATATTATATAAAAATAAAATCAACTAAGCTAAAAAAAAATAAATATTATTATATATTTAGTTTTTAAAAAACATACATCATATACATATAAAAATATAACAGATAGTCAGTTTAGTTAGTTCAGTCAGTTCAATCAGTAAAATAATACAATTTAACGTATTGCTCTTAAAGATTTTAACACTTCGCTGTAAAATAGTACCAGATTATTTGGTTATCGGTTTGGATCAATTTGAAGATCAATCTTGGAGATAAAAGATTATCAGCTCCTCTTTGAATTTTTTTAAAGATTTTGACATGAGAAGGAGGTCATGTTTCTCCTTGCATCACACTGATTTTTATTAAATTATAGCTTTGGTTTTGGTACAAGTTACAGTAGAGAAGGATGCACTTAAATATTTGTGGAGTTTCTCCATCGCAAATATATGAATCTGTGTCAAATTAAATCATTTGAAATAATAATTAATAATAAATAATTTGGAGTAGTGTTTAGTTGGTCCGTGTTCTGTCGGAACTTGTGTCAGTTTGTATTGTGTGCTTTTTATTTATTAAAAAAAAAAAAATAATTTTGAAGCGTTTTTCGAAATTACTATTTTTTTTCCAATTACATTTTTTTTTTTTTTTTAAATCACCAGATATTATTTTCTGAAAACATATTTTTTTTTCCTTATAGATAAATTCATATTGACTGATTTGACCGATCTAACTCATATCTGTAATGACGCAGTTTCTAGATGAAGGCGGAAAACTTTCTCCGATTCAGATGGCACATTTCTCTCTTGATATCCTTCAAGGAACAGACCCGGTTAATCAGCGCTGAGCGTGTTTCCCTTCCCATCCTTACCTCAGGAGACACATTGAATGTGTTGCGAGAACATAACTATTGTATCAGAGCTAATTAGGATTTCTCATTCCTCGCAATTCGACAACTCGACCGCAAGGCTCTCTGAGCGCTTCTTCAAACTAATCAAATCACTAAATACTTACAGCTAGAGAGAAATGCTTTATTTACAGCAATGCTGCCCAAATACCTTGGATTGCTATATATATACTATATATTGCTTAAATGACCAAATAAATATCTCCAACAGTCCAATCTTAAATTTATTCCCATCTATAACAGAAAAAACAATTACTCACCGACATTGCTGGGAAAGTCCTGACCCTTAAACCGTTTACCTAAAACATCCTGCCTGTTTCTCGTTCATTGTTAGTACAATGCGAGAAGGAACCAGTACAAACTTTTCTGTTTGATATAATCCATTTAAACCTTGGTGAGTACCAACATATATTTGATTTCTTGTCGTAATTAAATTCATAATTCATAAATGTTTTATAATACTGATTTATATAATTTAATATGTATAATAATACCAACTATATTTTGAATTGCTTATTTTTGATTTTTTTGTGTATTTTTAGAACTGAGGATGAATGTTCATGACATTCGAAACTAGTTTTCAATAAATCAAAATTATAGAAGTGGCAAATAATTTATCAATCCCTAATTAGATTGATCCTTCTATACCAACTGATTAATATAGCTATACATTACTTAATATAGCTAGACATGCATTAATATTATACATGATATTCATTACATTTTTTTTCCCTTTCATTTTAGCTCTAAATACTTAATAATTATCACTACATTACCCACATTATATCTGTTCCTTTTTTTTGTTTGTTTGCTATCCATCCCTCGTTTTTCTTTTCCGGTGACTCTCAACTATAATTTAAAATAACGTTTTTTCTTTTTTATACGGACAAAACAAAAAAATTCCTAAAACTAATCAAATGTTTACATTTTAGGAATGCACACCTAAGCATCAAAAACAGTACAATAAATAATAACTAAATAAAAAGATGCGGACAAAAAACGATTTAATGAATATATTTAAAGAAAAAATAAATAAGCAATAATTATAATAAATAAAAAAATTGTTATTATTATTAATTTAATTTATACTGTGCAACTTTTAGTAATATGGATGTAGGTAATTCAACACAGCTCATTTTAACAAATAACATGTGATGTTTATATTAATCCAACTTAAATTCCAATTCTGGGTACTTACAAATCAAGTTTATTAATCCAGTAAGGCTTTAGACTACTAGGTACATGGAACATGGAGGACAGCTATATTCGACAGAAGAGCACAAGGTGTTGTGGGTACACAAAAGATATATGAATGAGTTTGATTAACTCAGAAAAATATCTCCATGACCATTCTGAAACCTCCTAAGTAACTAAAAAATCAGTTTTATGGTTTTTATTTCATTAGAAAAAAGATCTAATCTCCTATGTTCATGTTAAGAGCAGCGTTAAAAAATTTCTAGTATTTACCTTTATTGTTTTTATCGTATAATCTTTTTTTTTTTTTTTTTTTTAAATAGGAGATTTCACGGCAGTTACACTATAGATATAAAGCAGTATATTATACTGTTCAAATATAGATAAATGGTTTGCCTTCAGATATGAGCCCAGAATGGTAATACACTGCCACTATAAAAATTATGAAAGTTGCACGCCAAAGATTTGGCTTACGAATTCTGGACTATAAAATAACATGGAAAATATTTTTGAGAAAAAAACAATTAAAGATTGAATATGGGATATTCCACAAGGTAGATAACAATAAAAAGGTAATGGAGGGTGGGGAGGGGTTTTCATACAATAAACTTAAATAGAATGTACATCATAAAATCATTTCTGAAATTAGTCATAAACCTTTTTAAATATTTTAATTTCGCTATACATTATGTACATCAGTTTAAAAAAAGTGTATATATTCAAATGAATGGTTTTTTTTTTTTTTTTCACTCGAAAAGATCCAAGTGGGACAAGGTGGCACTTGGTAATTCATCCATAACTTGATCATAGTATGGTATTAATATTCGACAGTATGATATGATATATTAGTGATGATATGTGATATGTCATAAGTGAAACATAATTTTAGAATTTACATTTTATTAATTTTTAATCTTTTTGTAAGATTTTAACTCAGCTTTGTAGTACGATTAATTTTTATCTTGTCGGCTTGTTCAGAAAATGAATCTGGCAAGCCATGTTTCTTTTCTTTTCTTGCTGATTTCTTACCCCAAGGATAATCTTAATGACAGCTTTGCTTCCTTGGATGGGAGGAATACAAGTTCAGGATTCGACGAATGGAAAGCTTTTCGGATAACGAGATCCCTCCTGGTAGCTTTGGTTAATCGTCTCACCTTTCTTCCGTAACTTCACATCAAAGACTCTTCAATGCTGCAATCTCCTCCACCTTTAACGATGGCACCTCATCGCTGTCTTCGTCCACTTCAAATATATTCATAGTTTTCAGATGCAATTCATTTCGAATTATACCGTCTGTTTACAACCAAAACTAGCAAAGTCAAATATTTCTATTTCAAGATTTTATTATTTGGATATATATTAACAGCATATTGTTATATTAACAATTTGGTTGCTTTAATTTTAGCGTCTAACAGCAATTACTCTGTTGTTATTTTTGCCGTTTCAACAACTTTAGAATTAATGACTTGCTCAGTATTAGTTTTACGCCGACAAAATAACAAAGGGACTGCTGGTCAAGTAAAGCGCTGCTAAATCCCAGAAATTATAAAAAGTAGTGACTGATCTACACCTTGCGGGGCCCTGGGCGACACGATATTGCGGGTCCTCCCTTGGTTAAGAGGTTTTTGGTACTGGCACTGGTAATGGTCGGGGGAACGATTCGGACGAGTGGGCCTTTAGCTACTACGTCTCTCTAATAATATGAAAGTTCCGCGCCTCCATGAAAAAAAATAATAAAAAAATTCCGCATCTCCCTATCTTTTAATGGATTTAGAATAATATAGACCCGTTCTAAATAATAATAATAACTCTATTGCTAAATAAAAAATTATAACAACAATTAACAGAATAATTAGATGGTTTTGCTATAACAATCCGAACGTGCATATTTTTTAAATAATAAACTCTTTGACTATTAACATGATTTATAACCTCCGGATAATTTTTAGTAGGACTAAATGAATATTTATTATAAAACAACGTAAAAAAATAATAATTAATATTACTTCACTGAATTTGTACTGTTGGTTTTGTTCAAATTTTATTTTTGCGTAGCGTAGAGTTAGGTGTTAGTTTCCTCCATGTAAACTGCATTAGTCTGTATTTAATAATTCTATTATTTAATTTTTGTTAAAGGCGCGGCCCCTCATCCTCACGGATCTGTTACGGACAAAAATGTTAAATTAATAGAAAAATTCACGGAAATGAGTAGAAAGGTAGCAGATAGTTTACACTACGAAGTATCAGCCAACGGCACATTTCCTGAATTAAATAGATGAAACAATAACTTTGAATATGCATTTTATTTTCATTCGTACATAAATTTAACATATAATTTATTCATGATAAGCTTGCGTAGAAAATACCGTATATTTAAATGTCTTAAAATTATATGTAATTAGCATGAGAAATGAAGTAATGACATGTTTATTTGACAAGCGTGAACAATCTGACGATTAACAATTAGTTAATTATTATTGCTGGTGTAATTTTAATATGGCATTCAATCTAAATAAAGAGTTAATTATAAGAAGGAACATAATGACAGACACAATTAAATTATTTAAAATGCATTCCCTAATGAACGGTAATTAGCGATACCAATTATTGTTTTATGAACGCCTAGAACTATAACGCACTATAATTCGCAAGTTGCGTATTTTTAGTTTCGCCTGCATAGTAACCCTAAAATATAAATTATTGAGAGCAAAGGCGTGTAGAATCCTCTCTGGCCTTGGAAATTTATTTTAAGTATGTTATGTGTTTTTTTTTATTAGTAATTTGGTAAAATTATTTTATTCTTTTAAATATTATTCATTTTAATTTGTCAATGCTTATTTTTTTATCTACATGACAGTTTTATTTCATATTTAAATTCAGAATTGTTTCGGTTAATTTACACATTTTTTTCTTAGTAAAATTTTTGTTTAATTTCACAAATAATATTTTTCCAATTCTAATATATATTCTAATTCTTATATCTCAATTCTAATATCTTAATATATTTCCAAGCTATGTTATTGACTAGATAGTGATTTTAATAAATTTCATTCTCTACACACTTCTTTATCGGGAAAACCTTAATTCTACACTTTTTGACTTCATTTATACGAAATTAATGCTTAATAAAAGTAGAAATTTTCCTTGATGTTGTGTACCTGTAGCCTAGCAGGTGGCTGAGAAAAATATTTATATTTTAAAAACATTCTACTTTGCGAAGTTTCTAACCATGATTTTCTTCATTCTATGGTTCTTTTCTCGATAATGATCCGAGGGGTGTGAAAAGAAGGGGACCTCGAGTCTTACTTATAAGTTCTTATAACTAACTACATTGAGACCTTAGAACTAGCCCTGATGATGCCTAAAACTTAGTCCGAAACGTCGGCACACAATATGATAATTTTATTCTTACAATTTGTGTTTATTCATGCAAACGCACCCACAACCGAGCTTCTCCTACACAGTTTATAAACAATTCATTATCATATATTATTCTATTTATATTATATATTATTATATTATTATTATTATTATTATTATTATTATTATTATTATTATTATTATTATATTATATTATGTATAAAAGAATTAAGTTTAAAACAAATCCACTGTTATTTTTCTGCCTTTCCAAGAGCTTCCTACATATTCCGAATTATAAAAAAAAAAAAAAAAAAAAAAAATTGTATCTATTTTTACAATAGTTATGCTCTTTAATTTGCTGGTTTAATATTATTAAGCATTGTTGATAATTGGTTGCCCTTTACGTGGGTGTAGTTGAGCCTTGTTAGAACTGACTATATTTCGCGCCAGGTGCACTTGACGTCTGATTTCTAGTTTCCTGACAGTTCTGGGAACATACGGCTTCGCATTTTCCAGGATTCTATTAAATCAGGTCTCTTATTTTCACTAGTTAATTATAAATTTCATTTTCAAAGCAAGGCGCCAATTTTACTCATAATACTATACAAATTACCTAAATATAACCTTTCTTAGTTATTAATATTATTCATGATACACTTAGTATTAAGTACCTAAATATACATTAGAACTTTTTTTAAATCTAACAAGTTCTTAAAACGATTTACCATTCAGTCTTTCTTAATCTGCATGGGCATTTAATTGAAGAAATTTAATTAAAAAATTGAAAAAAAAAAAAATTATTTCATCTGTTAATAAACCAACTTTTATGTTTGTTTATAACAAACATTTTCTTCACTTTTGGGCATGAAACATCATTCATTAAATTTAGTCGCCCACTGTTACTTAATGCTGACGAAGAAAGTTTCATCAAAATTTCAGTTCAGCCTTTTTCACGTGAACACCAGCCAAAAAAAACTTTAAAGCTAGATAACGATCTACAGTTGTTATGTAAAAGATAAGTCGCGGGACTATACAAATAGATATAGTGATTCATTTTGCTCCGGTATTTCGAGGACAACTAATCTTCCCTCGCTTCCAAGAATGTGGGATTTTCCACGACAAATTTTCAACCTGAAATGGATTTCAGAATTACCAGTTTACTCAGAATAGTCGTTTTTCTAGAGTACAGCGCCTTTGTCTCATTTCTACAGCACCACCTGTTTCCTTTAGAAGGTAATTTTTTGATGTTTTTAATTTTTTGATTTATTTTTATTATTGATGCTATTGCCATAAGAAAATTCAGAAAAGCTCAATATAAATGCTGGATAAAGGCAGGGATCCAGAATAACTTTGCAATCTTATTTTGAAAAAGTTCTTGTTCTGAATTAAACATTTTCGTTTAAAATGATTCCTTGAAAATGTTAATAAAATTTGCTAATAAGACGTATTATTAATATGCTACTGTTAATAATCAAAGTTGTGCTTTGAAAAATGTCGATAACATTATTGCATAACAATTAATTTCGTATACACAGATTCCTTGAAAATGTTAATAGCATTTGCTGATAACATTATTGCTAGTAGGATTTGATTTCGTATACACTTCTTCCTTGAAAATATTAATAGCATTTATTAATAAAATTTGCTGATAACATTTTTGCTATTAACATTTGATTTTGTTTATTCCTTGAAAATAATAATTGAAAAATAACATTTCACCATTAGCAGAGAAACATAGTAGGCATGGAAATGTCATTAACATATTTATTAGAAACATTTTTGCTATAAACAAGGCTATTAACAATCTTAATAACATTTCTCTATTGACCGGTGTAAACACAAGGCATCAAAATGTTATTAATATTTTCTTATAAATATTTTTTCTAGAAAAATTGTTATTAGCAATATTTCTCTGCTGACAGGAGTAGTGTTTTGCTAATAACAATGTTACTGGTAACATTTCAGATTAAACGCGCATTTATGAAATTAATTTTTCCCTCGGCTCTAAAATAACTGTGCACTTTTATTTTTGAAAAGTTCTTGTTATGAATTAAACTTTTTCTCAGGAACGTTTTTAAAACAGTTTATGCAAGAACTTTTATGTTAAGTTCTTGTGAGAAGTTTTTGGTCAGATAGTAAAAGTTCATTGAGAACTTTATCATAAGAACTTTTATAATAAAATTTCTTTAAGACCTTTGATGAAAGTCTGATATGACCTTCGAGTAAAGTACCGCTTAGACCAAAATCTAGTGTGCTATTTAAGTCAATATATAAGTTATAAATACCAAATTTGAGAAGTTTTGCAAAGTATTTTAATATAATTTTTGATGGAAATCAATTATGACCTTTAAGTAAAGCACCACTTCCGATGATTAAGCAGAGACCAAAAAAGGAGGTTCACAACTAGATTTTACAACAATCCTGAATACAAAATTTCAACTTTCTACGGGTAACCGTTTTTGAGTTATGCGAAATACGAACGAACGTACGAACGTACGTGCAGACGCCACGAAGAAACTAGTCAAAATGGATTCAGAGATGGTCAAAATGGATATTTCCGTTGAAATCTGAAAACCGAAAATTTTCGCGATTACAATACTTCCTTTACTTCGTAAAAGGAAGTAAAAAAAGTCAATTTGAACGAAGTGTTTGGCAAACAAGTTTAACTAATATATACGTCATGTGCCTTAGTAAACTAACGTACCGAAATTCACTCCAATAACTGTGCCTTAAAAAAAAAAAAAAAAATGTATTTAGAACAAGAAATTTTAAAAAAAGAACTTTAAAAAATCTTACAAATGTCAAGGTGCATAACTAATATAATTAATAAAATTATATTTCATTATTTTTTGTAACATAGCAGACAACTACAGTTTTGTATACATTATTTAATATTCTAATAATTAATCGATAATTTACACAATCGAACTGACAGAGCCTTCAGTAAATACTTTGGGACAAAAAGATGCTATCGACAGAATTTCTTTTCCTGACTAAAAGCCCAGCAATTATTTTTATCTTTTAATGGGGTCCTTTGCCTGTAATTTTCTTCAGTTGTGTAATTATCCCTCATTTTCTTGATAAACTTTTTTCATTGTTTTAATCTGGATTAAACTCCCTTCCCTCAGGATCCATCCTGATTTAATTCAGTATGTAATAAATGTGTTTAATTAAATTTGAATAATCATTTATAGAATATTGTTTAAATGCAATTATTTTTTGTTTATACGTTTTAATAATAACTTGCATCTTTAACATAATAAGTCTTTATTTACTACTATTCACGGTATTTTATAGCCACCACTATAAAAATGCATTGTTTTTTTTTAAGTGAGATTTATCATTATTCTCAGATAAAAAAAAATATGTGTTTTAAGGTAGAGTGGAGTGGGGCAAGTGCAAATTAAATTTTACAAAGTTCGACTTTACAGGACTGTACAATTTTTATTTTTGAAGCTAGATTTTCCCTTCTTTTTTTTTGTAAATGTACCTTAGACGTTTATGTTTAAATATTACATTCAATCCTGCGTTTCGACCACGTCCATTTTGATGAGATTGACAATTTAATTGTATAATATAATAGTAATAAGTACGCAATTGCCCCTGCCTTAATGAGAAAGTGCGTACAAGGGATCTGGAAGAATAATTATTCAAGCAAGAGCGGTTTTGTGGGAAGTGCAAAATAGTTTGGTTTCCAGAGGATTATTCTACTAATATAAGCGCTGAAAAATGTAAAAGCTTGTCTGAGATTTACATTTTACAATCTTCATTGAATTATGAAATTGGGATGTGGATATAATTGAATTAATGTATTGATTTTTTTTTTTTTTAGTAATTCCTTTGTCCGCAGTTGGCCTCGACAAAACATGATAGTAAGGGTAAGTGTAGACCTCGCACACCACAGATGTCTGCACTTGCCCCAGCTATCATGTTTCGCTGAGTGTCTTTGGTTTCCACAGTTTCCGCTCATAGGAAATAAATAAACCAACTGGTTGATAAATACAGGTAAAGATGTACTAAAAAAGTTGGAAGACACAACTTTATCAACAGATTGGAACTAATATTTTTACAGCTCGTTATAATTCACCTTAGCGAACTTTCGTGGATGATTTCTGGATATATCAGTGTTTAGGCTTCTTGCTCCCTAGAGGATAGCTCTTACCAGTTGAGGGTTTGTATTTAACGAAACAGTTATGCACTTACACAGAAAACACACACCCCACATCAACCCACAACATATTTTTTGGAATCAAAATACTTGAAATTAAAATGACGCAGTTAAAAAATTTTGGTAATTGTACTTCCAAAAAGGTAACTTTTATTATCCAATTTTATATATTTATTAACGTTCAGGGCATTGATCCCCATCTGCAGAACTAAAATCAATATTTTTATATTACATTAAACAATTTCTTTAAAAACGATTTTTCGTTATAACATGAAAATTAAACCATAAAACAATATAATAATCTAATTAAATTTACCTTAAATTGATTTGTAAAATATTGTCAAATACGATGTTAAAATACTTCTCTCTTTGATAGAAAAAGGTATCTTAAGCTGCATGGTAAAATCAAGTAATTAATCAGAAACTCAAAAAAAGTGTCAAAAAAAGATTATTAGAATATTATTGAAAATTTTAATACAGGGTTTTAAATTATAGTATTAATATTTATATATCAAACGATTGTTATTAAATAAACAATGAACACATCAGCAATCATCAAGACTGAAAAACATACACTGTGTAGGTTGTACTGTTTTATATTGTATTTGGAGTATAATCTATATTTTATACTGGTTTATCAATATAATAAAAGGCTTAGGTTCGTTTGACCGTGGTGGTCGTTGAGACCCGCTTACCCTTATAACCTTTGAGTATTGCGGGTACTGTATAGCCTGCCCCGTGTCTATCTCTAAGTTATATAAATTGAAAATTTATGAGCATCTGATAATGAATCTAGAGAACACCCGATAACAAGTTTATTGTGAGAGAGAAAGTAAATAAATGTAAGGTTAATTAATTAATGTATAAGTTAATTTAGAAATAAGAGCTGAATAAATAAATATTATTTTTTGTATTTTACCAATGATTAAAACCGTCCTTGGTTTATAACATGTTATATAAAGTGAAGGGGAGATGTACAATATCTATTGGGTTAGTTTCTGTTAGTCTGTTGATGTGAGGTTTGCTATCCCTTGTCTGCATTTATTTCATCTTAAGTTTTTCACCCCTGATGATGCTTTAATTGGCAAAGCGTTTATATATTAGTTATTAATTACTGATTGAGGGACTGAAGGCTTCCAATTATATCTTAAATAACTTTATTAATTTGTTATACCTGATTTATTCATTCAGGAAATTTAGGCCTTTAAGGCTGAACTGAATTCCATTGTAGTCAAATGGCAGAAGAGATTGATGGCTCGTAATTACAAACTTGGTGGTAAAAAAAGAAAAGAATGGCGTTTGAGTGCCTTCATTAGGGTGCGTCCTCGATGGTGGGAAGAGTTCTTAAGTCACCCACCTCTTCCGATCCCACTATACCTCTTCTACTCCCAAGTTCCGAGGAAATTGTGAAGGAGGCGCACCGAACTTTTCGAGTAAAAACCTCCCCTAAGAGGCAATAAAATGACTTAAGTTTGTGCGAGCATTATCGTGCGCTTGAGGGGAAAGGGATGTACCTCTTGCAAGATAGTCTGTCCTCGGTTATTCTCAAGCATTACTCTTACTTTGAAAGCTGGTTCTTCTCCCAAGCAGAGAGAACAGTTTTTACACACCAATTTTATTAAAGCCTTGTTAATAATTAATTAATATTATCAATTATTGATATGTTTTTTGCAACGTCGATATATATATATATATATATATATATATATATATATATATATATATATATATGTGTATATTTTTTTTCTTGATTGATATGTTATTTGATATTTCGTTATAATGTACTTAAAGTTTCTGCTGTACCACAATAGACCAGTCATTAGATTAAAATACGTTATACGACTTTACACATACCACTCACTATAAGCACTACTAAAAAAAATGAAGAAAAAAAAACTTTCGCTTTTATAAAACAAAACGTATCTAAAAATAATAAATGTTTAGTTCTTTTATTTAAATTTAACTTTTTCTACTATTTTTTGCGTAGTTCCCAATATTACTTTGATATATAATCACTTTCAACATACAAGAAAATGAGCAAAATATAAATATCTATTCAGTTTGTGATCTTACATTGCACGACGATTTAAATGTCGATTCTAATCCTGAAAAATTATTTGAGCTTAATGTTTAATAAAAAAGGTTGTTTACAACATTTATGTTTGGATTCTAATTATAAAATTTTAATTAAAATTCCTTATAATATAATATAATAAATGGCTTAGCGAATCCGAAGGTTCGGTGCCGATACCACCAATCGCTGTTTACAAACCTCGTTCCACCGACTACCGTCCTAAACCAAATCCATTGAATCACCCTTAACACAATCCTCCCACCTACGTTTTGGTCTACCCCTCGGACGTTTACCATTCGGCTCAACGTTTATTATCTTTTTAGGAATTCGTTCGTTGCTGAGCCCAACAACATTACAAGCCCATTTCAACCGTCGCGATGATATCACCTCGATTATATTAACAGGGTGCATGCTCTGCAATTCCGCGTTGTGTAACCTCTTAAATTCTTCAGTTGACTCATCCTTTTTCGGACCAAATATTTTACGCAGTACCTTATTCTCGAAGACCTTAAGGCGTTGTTCGTCCTTCAAGGTTAGGGGCCACATTTTGACACCAGTACAGAACTGTAGGCAAGATAATAGTTTTGTATATTCTAACTTTTAAGTTTCTGGATAAAATGGGCGACCTAAGTAATGTTTAATGTTGATACCGAAAAATAACAAGAATTTCTCGCCTTAACTGTGCCTTTATTTCCTCTTGAATTTCATTTTTTCTAGTGGTCATAGACACCAAACACTTACATTTCTCAACGTGTTCAAACCTATTCCCTCCTGTATCTATACCATCACATTTGCCGCTATTTCTGTTGCTAACCATGTATTTCGTCTTATCCGTATTTGTTTTGAGGCCATTTATTGACCTCCTTAGCAGCTTTCACCAACGTTGTTGTATTCAATTTTATAGTTTCCGCGTCCTCACTTAATAATACCAAATCATCCGCAAACCCAAGCACGGATATTTTACCACCCAGATCTAAAACCCTTTCGGTCCACATCACCTTTCTAATAACATACTCTATTAATACATTAAATAGTACAGGTGAAAGGAAATCACATTGTTTTATACCCAAGCGAACTTCAAATTT